>BRDA01012918.1:14225-32920 GCA_036984385.1 Crenuchus spilurus | reverse complement strand
GTAACTATGGAAGGTAATGCCATGTCTGCTAATAACTCTGCCCAGTGGCAGCATATATAGTATGAATAATAGAGGTCCTAAATTATTTTTACATAATTTATTCACACACAGGGTACTGAACAGTAAAGCTGATACAACCTCTGTAAGGTTTTGTCAATGATTGTGTGAAGTATGGACAGAGCATTGTCTTTAAAAAGGGACGTAACCACACGTTCATCAACCCTGATGGCTGACTGCAGTATATGTAGCTCCGCCCCTTCCCATGTGTTTTCAGTGACCTCTTCAGGAGACAATTTAAAGATCTAGGTTTGTTTTTTGGCACTACTTTTGAAAGTATAATAATAATAATAATAATAGTAATAGTAATAATAATAATAGTACATTATACATTAAAACTGATGTCAAGTTACCAGAAGTTTGCTGGCAGTTCTTTTGTTTTTTCAGATGTCTGTGTAACTGGATTTTGGGCTGGTTTCAGCTTCTGAAGGGCTTGTTTTAGACACAGTTTTAGTTGGACTTGGCAGTCTTGTCTGCAGAAGCTCTTTGTAGCTGTTATCCAGCCTGGTAACCTTAGTGTAGTTAGAAGTTCTGGACTCTGTAGTGTTTGTATATGAACTTGTCTTGATCTCAGCCATCAGTCTCTCCAAATTAATTTTCTGCTCTCAACTGGGTCCAGCCTATATTTAAACAGTGTGTGCTGACAGCAGAGCAGGGATTAAACAGTGCTTGAGTAAACTGGTTCATCTCGGCTACTGAGTGTAGAATGACTGTGAGGAGGGGACGGTGTAAACAAATCAGGAGGCAGTCTGACTTGGACTCTGGTCTGCACTGTGCGTATTGTCTGGTTCCAAATTTAACAAGATGGAGGTGATATTTTAGGTTTGTTTCTATACAAAATAAATAAAATCAGAACACTCTCAATTGTTGCTATGTATGTATTTGTGTGTGTTTGTGTGGGTGTGTGTGTTTACTGTTAATACTGGGGATGCATAGCAGATCATGTGACCACCATACAGCCTCCAGAGAACCCAGCACTTTCTTATGTGTTTCAGAAAATGGGCTTAACATGGTGTGGATAGTTCTGAATACACTTTAGTGTAATCGCACCAAGCCGTATGGCACCGCCCAGTTGAAAAACACTATTAATCATGTGGGTAATTGAGGGATGGAGTCCAACACAGTTTGCTTTTCTCAGCTTTGCAAACAGAGCTACATGAGCTGGACAAGAGCCTTAGATACTTAGTACTACATTTAAAAAAATGTTTTGAGATGAAGTGGCTTGTAATGGTTAGGAGCTATTTTCAGTACATTTGCATGAATATTTCAGAGTAAAAAGTAAATGTTAGGTAAAGAAGGTATCAGCTTTCAGTGTTGTAACTAATTCTCTCATCCTGCCCACTGGACATAATTCCTTTTACACGTCACCTCTTCTGACCTTGCTCTGTTTCTCTTCGCCAACACCTGATCAGGTCCCGTCCATCGTCAGAATTGCTTGAGAGACTCCACTACTCAGTAAACCTTCCTTAGGTCCCACCAGCTCAGCTCTTTGATTCTTGTCCAGCACCCTTGAACACACTGTAATGAATCAGCTCTCTTTAAGAACAGTCTTTACAACACCAACCAGTCTGGATACCAACCAGGACATTCAGTTGAAAATTGCCCTCTCGACCGTCACAGAAGAAATCCACAAAGCTCTGCAAAACAGCTTGTTTCTCTTTGGCCGTCAGCTGCCTTTTCACACAGTGGACCAGATGCTCATTTTGACACTTTCCAACTTAAGTGTTGCCCTCACCTGGTTCGATCTTGTCTTTATGGTCTTTATACCGGGTCTCTACTTCACATCACCTCGCTACCAGAGTTCCTCAGGGGTCGGTTCTTGGTCCACTACTCTTTTTCCATGTACACATGATGGGATGATGAGTACACATGACTTATCACTGCTATGTTGATTACACCCAGCTGTATTTTTCATTTCATTTACATCTCATCATGGATATCAACCCATTAATTGAAACTGAATTTTGAGAAGACAGGTCTCAAAATCTTAAGGTTCAGAGTACAGCAGGTAGACAAACACAGACAAGCACAAACATTCAAATGTCCTCAATGCAAACAATGCAATTTTCCTCAAGACCTGAGCACGTCAGTCACACAAACACAGACAAACACACATGGCTTGTGACAGCTTTGTTTGATTGTTAGAACAAATCTAGAATTCTCTCTAGAGCAATTGTCAGTACTAAGGAAAACTGCAGAAATGAGAGAGTTCCTGTTTTTGTTTGTCTGACCTTTACAATGATCAGAAAAAGAACAAAAAATTAACTACAATGAACAAGAACTTTCTAAAACAGATATACACGGGAAAAAATATATATAAACTTACAATATAAATAAAAATATAAAATAATGAGGCCCCGAATGGCTCAGTGGACTAAGGGTGCTTTCACACCTGAAAGTCCGGACCATGGTCTGAACTGAGGTTGGTGTGTTTGTTACTTTGTATATATTTGGCCCGGTTAGGTTTGTTTTCACACTGCATTTTTGTGAGCGCACCAAAGACTTTTATTATGACACGCCCACGCGCTGTCGTCATCACTTACATGCGGTGCGTCTTCCTACACTTGACACTGATTGGTTTGTAGTAGGATGTGCTTCTGACGTGTTATATAGTTTTATATATGGATGCCACAGTTTCTTTAGTTTAGTTTGGTCTGTCATCTCGTTTCTCTCTCCTCCTCTCAGAAAATCAGCTGCACGTTTCAGTATTTTTGTGTTTTTAAAGCTGACTCTTCACATGTTCATCAGAATCAAAATGATATTAAACATGGTGTCTCCTCCTCACTCCATGTGCTACCACGGCTCATTATTGCTGCTGTTCTGCGTATTTTTCTTCTTCTGTTGTTGTTGAATGTTGTTGAACGCCTGCGTCAACTTCCTGTATTTGGTCCGAAAGTCCGAACCTTCTAGAAAAGTGTTTTCACACTGCACGTGAACCGGATCGTGGTCATCTTTCACACCTGCTATTGTGGTTCGGACCAAACTGAAAAGTCAAAGTCCGGACCAAACAATGTAGGTGAGACAGCACCCTAAGATGCTCCCACTATGGTCAGAGGATGGTGAGTTTGAATCCTGGTGCCGATGTAACACCAGCGGTTTTGAAAAAAGGGGCTTGACATCACTGGTGTCAGATGAGTGCTCGTCTGGCCCCTCCCAAGAGAGTCAGGGAGATTGCAAGTGATGGGGAGGGTTGATAAAAGGGACGGGTTAATTAGCCACAAAAATACATTTGGAGAAAATCAGTGGTACAATTCTTTAAAATAAGTAAATAAATTAATAATAATAATAATATTGTACTTACAACACCTACAAATAGTTAATAATAATAATAATAATAATAATAAATAAATAAATACACACAACTCCTTCATATAGTCATTGAAAATATGGACAAATGTGTTGGTTCTCTTCCACACAAAAAAAGAACCCACGATGTTCTTTGAAACTACCAAAAGTAATTGACACCCGTCATTGTTTATTGCTTTTATAATAAAAATCTGATTTTGCTTTTGACTTTTGATTTGATGGAATATAAAAAACAACATAAAACAGATGTCACGGACAAAAACGATGTGTAATTTTTTCTTGCACAGCCTTTAGAGGCAGCCAGTCAAAGAAATGATTTCTAGATCTCTCAGTGACACGACTGCAGCTCTCAGAGTTCGGCCCAGTCTTCCTGAGCAAAGTGCTGCAGATGTCTCCGGTACCTTCTCCAGAATGCCTGACTCGGCTTTTTTCAGAGATGTTTGATACGATGCAGAACTGGTCCAGTGTTTTCTTCTAATTCATTTGTGGGCATTTTTGCTGTGTTTTGGCTAAGGACCCATGACCTGTGACCTTTCTGTCAGTGCGCTGCATGTTTTGAGATTTAGTTGTGCACTGCAGAGACTCACAGGTCGGTGTGATGTGACCTGTCAGAAAGCTTCCGTTTTGTGCTGTGGACTTTCTCCTCAGTATGTTTTAGCCAGTTCCAGCCTGACGTTAGTCTGAAGTCCTCGTGGGTCGTCTTGTGCTGATGTTTAAAAAGTGATGGATAGTGTGATCAGACACTGACATACGTTCACTTTGGAGTTCAGCTCTGATGACCTTTAACATGCTGGTCTGTAGTTTTCTTTCTGTGGTGCATGTGATGATAAACAGCAGGATTAACTAATTAAATATGCTGAGTGACTGATTATAAGGCTGAAGACGTGTGATACTAATGAAAGAAAACTGCTAGATTGAAATATCAGAAGAATCCAGTTTATATCTACAGGTACCAACAAATCTCTCCAGGCCCATTTTAGAATATCTTTATAGAATATGCACTTATTTAACTTGGTCTTTTGGCTTTCCTCTGGCTCAGATTGGTCACTGTGAGGCAGATCCTTCAGTATCACGACCCCCAAACTGTGGAACACCTTATCACAGATCCTCAAGGGCTGTAAAATGATTCTGTTGAATCAAAAATTAAAAGCAATGTCTGATATTCAGTCAATTTAATTTATTACTTAATTTTTTTTTACTATAATTCTTTCAAATCGAAATGAAATACTTTACTTTACCGTTGCAATCTCTGCAAATCACATGAGTCAAGTCAAGCCCTTTCTTACCCAGGTCGGGTTGACGGTAAAATCCAAAGTGTTTCCAAATGGTTGCTTTGAAAGACCGAGGCTTGGCTTGCATGTCCATAGACATTAATACTTAGACGCGGCATTGAGCGCTGACTCATGTCAACATCGCCGCCATATTGGAGGTGGCAAAAGCGACCAAAACATGAGAGATGCTGCACTCTGGTGCTGCGTGGAGTTTTTCAAACCATTTTACAGTCAAAACGAGATCACATGGGATTACCTTTCACAGGTAAGACTGACTAATTGTTTTTGATCGTATTTGGCCATTCTAACATTTTAAAATCAAAATTATTTTTTTGTGCCTAAACGTTTCCCAGTGTATATTAGTGCACATCTGAATGTGTGAATGAACACACTAGCTTAAATAACTTTGTAGAAAGGCGATTTATGAAGGTCAGTCCATTCACTTGTATTAGTTCACAGCGCAGCTTTGCCTCCTCCAATATGGCGGACACAGAGTTACGTTACATCAGCGGGCCAACCCAGTCAATGACGCGTCTAGGTATTAATGTCTATGTGCATGCCTGTACGTAGCCCACGCTGCTTCCTTGTTTTGCCTAGCACTACGGTGGCTGAGAAGGCACATCCACACCCGCAAAAAAAAAAAAAACAATTTTCAAATCGTTCAACGTTAGAAACGCGATTCGAGCTCGAAGCGATTTTTTCCTGCACCCCTACTCTGTGACGCCCCAAAGTTAAGCGGGAATACGTAACATAGTTGTTTTTAATGTCATCACTTTTCAGGAGGAATGAAATATAATTTGTAGAAGCTGCAAGGCTGCCACCTGTACACAACAGGTGCTCCCGTACGTCCCCCTCCGTCATAATCAGAGTCCATGAGTTTACATGTGGTGCTTATGTGACTGGATGCACTGTTTCTCTCTCTGCCTGCTTTGTTAGGTGGTGCCAGATTCCGATGCCCACAGAGCAGGACTTCAAGAAGGAGATCAGGTGCTGTCAGTCAATGAAGTGGACTTTCAGGACATAGAGCACTCGAGGGTAAGTCAATTAATTATGTGCATCATTTGTTTTCCTGTTTCTTCACATTTCCTTAATCGTCTTTCCATTTTTCCTTAGGCTGTGGAAATTCTGAAGACAGCCAGGGAGATTCTGATGAGAGTGCGCTACTTCCCTTACAGTGAGTGTGTGTCTGTCTTGGGGCGTGTCGGTGGTATTCTGGCTTGAGACTTGTGGCCTAAGCAGTGATTTTCACATCTACACATGTTCACCACCTTTCTTCTGGTTTGTTAGATTATCAGAGACAAAAGGAGAGGACGGTGCACTAGGTGGCAGAGATGTGCTGAAGAAGGAATGCGTGAGTCACTGAAGTGTTGCTCTTCAGTTCCCACATGCAGTACCATCATCTTCATCCAACTGCTTTTGTTGATGCTGCACTCGTGTTGACGGAGGTGTGATCGTCTCTAAAGTCTTGGCATAAAAACAAGGACATCACATCTTTTATGATAATGTCACCATCACTTGCTGTGTATAATAATGGTATGGAGGTTACAGAGTGTATTTGATGCTTTTAAACACTGTTAAAAGAAGAAAACACTGAACCTTGTACGTGGCTACAAGGAAAGCATGATGTTTTTAGGAGCAGTGCAATGCAAACTATTTTGACTGTATATACTGTGACAGTCAGTACAGTGACCTGTTGTGTGTATGTTATTAATGTTTGGGCTGTTTGAATGATATGTAATCATGGGGAATTTAAAGTGCATCTCAAAAAAAATGAGAAAATTAGTTAATGTTCTAAATTTAACTTAATGATTACAGTCAAGTCTTATTTGACTGTAGATCAGTGTGTCATTTATACAGTATTAACATTTTTAAAAGGCTTAAAAATACTAAAGGTACTCTGGTTATTGGAGATGCACTGCTGTGTGTGTATATACTGACTAATACATTTGAGTTTTGATAAGAACAGAAAGAACCTGGATTACTGCATGTTGGTAACTGCCAAATCATTAATGCACCAACTGCCACTCTTCTTAATATCTGATTATACACTTAAGACACTAATTTAGAGGCTTTATTATCTTTGTATTTTGGAAATGCAATGCCCTGCTGATTGACACGTTCTGTACTGACACATATATATATATATATATATGCTCTCTCTCTCACTCTCTCACACTCGTTTCTTGCAGCCGTGCTTTATTTTTTCACTATTCCCACAGCACATGTCCTTCCTGCTGCATGATTTCCAGTTGTTTGGGCTTCTTCTGTAACTCAGAGCTTTTCTTTAGTGGTATATAATTGGTAATGTGAACTCGTTGTAGCCATTTTCACACCTTACAGTGTGCTTAACAATCAAACACACCCACATCACGTGCTGTGGCACAAGCCCACCATGTTCCACAGGGTCTACAGGAGTAGGGATGGGTAGTGGAAGAAGAGGGTTGTCGACCAAATTTTTGGCTAATACATGCACCCCGATTTATAAATGCATTGATTGGGCCCCCAAGTTGCTCAGCAGGCTAAGACGCTGACACTATGACCAGAGGATCGTGAGTTTGAATCCCGGTCATGCTGTTTACCATCAACAGCCGGGGCCCAAGAGAGCAAAATTGGCAGTGCTCTCTCTGGGCAGGTAGATGGCGCTCTCTCCATCACTCTCACATTGTAATGTCTGCTGGCTCAGGCGTCTACTGATTGGTCCAATTGAAACTAGACGTGCATATTTTTCATCTCCTAAAGTCAGGGACAGTGCAAAGTGATGGTGAGAGTCACTAATGGGTTGGGTTAATTGGTGACACTGGTAAAGGGTGAAAATTGGGTAAAAACGTTTAAAAAATAAATGTGTGCTGATTATCTGATTATATACTGTAATCTTCACTTCCTGCTTCACATTTGTGGTTTGCTCATAATTTGTGCCAAAACCACACGTAGGTACTAATTTATTTCAGTTATTTGAAAGAATAACATGTTGTCTTGATGCAGCAGCTGAAATGTTCATACCATGTATTTGTAATAGTTTTTAATAAATGATACAGAAACTGAACACAATGTTGGAGTATAAACAGTTTATTAACACATCCATCCCTCAGAGTTCTCCCAAAACGATTAAACATGGAAGCTGAAGTGTGGGTCAGAGAGACATTCGTGAGAATATGAAGGGACATCAGTGTTTATTAGCTGTATAACTGACAGGCTTAAAGGTTGGAGGATTGCCCAGTGCACAGTCTTTGGACAGGTTTGACGTTTGGCTAGCGTCTTCTGGCTAATTTGCAGTGGTACTTTTAACACACTGCCTTCTGGGAATCTCCATAGTCTGCACATTTGTTTGCCCTCCTCTGAGACACCATCAGCAAAAACTTTCCTAAGCTGAATCAGCTTAAACTGGAATTGGGAATCACTGGTCTGTACTTACAAGATAAGAGATTAAAGGTAAGGAAGCCGGTCAGCCTTTGGACATTAGTCTCTCTGCCTATCGCAGAACCTTTAAGCAATCACACTTCAAATAATAAATAAGTCTGAGGTAATACAGTCCTACTCTGGCATCTTCCCTGGATTATCTACAACCATATCAACCGTCCACACACCAATATAAACACACCCTCAGACAACAGATGTGTGAAGTGTAAGTATGACTGTGCTCCATTACTGAGTTCAGGTCAGCGCTCCACTCTTCAGGACCGTCTTTAGTCTCACCGTTAGGAGACACTACTTCATAAATTCTGCCAATAAAAGCGTATTTACTTCAATTAAAGAGCAAAAACATTTCAAAGCTTTAAATGAAGAGCTGAAAACATTTCTGTGATGGTGTATATAAGCCATCTTTGGCTCCAGAGTTTGAGAGGATGTTAAAACCTGTGTGTGTACACGGAGAGCTTTCCTCTCATCTTTCTCCCAAAATGAGAAGACGGTGAAAAGGTTCACGTGTGTTTTGGATTAAAAACCTTTACCTACACATGCAGTGACACATTTTAAGCCCTTTTTGGTTTGTTTTGATGTTGATACTGTTATTTTAATCTGAGAATCTGGATTTTTGAAAGGCTTGAAATGATGTCAGTTTCCACGTGAAGACCTTTTTTAATTATAAATTAACTTCACAAAAGTCTCATTTTTTGAGATGCTAGTTTGTAAAATTGTGATAAACAGCTCACTTAAAGTCACACAGCGGCTATAAACACATTCCAGCAGAAGGGGATCAGGTCCACATTTAACAGCATTAACTACATGACGAATAAGCTGGATAAGGATGAGGGTCTAAAAGGTAAGTGTTCATTGCTTCATCAGGCTGTGTTACTCTTCAGCTACTGTCCTCGTTCTCCTGAGCATCCCAGGTCGAGCTCTCGTCCACGTTCTCAAGAGAATCTATCCGCTGGATGCTTAACTCTGCCGGATCCATCATGGGAAGTTCGCTCTGGATGGGGTAAAGCCAGGGCTTGTGTTCTGGAGAGTTCATCGCCTTCCACGCAGGGTAATTCTGTCCCGCCTTGTACACACTTTTCATTACCTACGAAAGAAGGGTGGAGCCGAGGCGCTGGCATGAGTATCGACAGATATGACAGTGACAAAGAGCCCTGCTGGTTCCTATGCTGAGTAAGACTTATCACACTGGAATCTTGCTTTTCAGGCTTTGTCCTGGATTAGAGCTGCATTTTTCTTGCTGTTTGAGGTTTGGTCTGTATCTCAATGTTGTTTCTACAAAGACTTATGAGAAGGCCAGTGTTACCAGTGCTTAACCTTGTTGTATAATCACAGTCATGGCAAACTGAGGGTCACTTCAGTTCATCTCAGAGAAACAAAGCCATAAGAAATCACATTTACTTTTTTAAAACTAATATAATCTGTGGTTGCCACTTCTCTAAAGTCTGATTATACAACCCTACACTATACGGTGGTGCTTGAAAGTTTGTGAACCCTTTAGAATGTCCTATATTTATATATACACATCACTCACAAATGTCATATTGGATCATTTTCCTCAATAAATAAATGAGCAAGTGTAATATTTGTGTCTCATTAGTTTAACTGGGTTCTCTTTGTCTACTTTTAGGACATCTGATGATGGGTCATATTAAAGGGTTAGCAAATTTCAAACACCACTGCAAATAGTGTTGCAAATGGCAAAAATGTATTAGACAATAGGCTCAATAGGCATTCCTTGGCCTTAAATGGCAGTTCTAATGGTGTTGTGTTATGGAACCAGATATGCAAGTTCTACATGAATCTCAGCTTTAGAAACACACTGGACAAGTGGGTCTCTATTCATACAACAGACATCAAGTTCTCAAAGACTCACAGTATCACAAGCTGTGATGATATTAAAGGCATACAGAGTTTGGTTCAGTTACTTTAAAATGATCGGCAAGGCTATTTATTTCACACGCAAACTCAATAATCACCCAAATAGTCTGTTTCCATCAAAAATGTGCCACTAAAAGCTGCTCAAACAGCACCCAAACGTGTCTCATTACTGCGAGTTATAAAAGCAGCAAAGGCTTCACCTTTATCATCATCATCATCATCAAACAGATTCTAAGACGCTGGACGGAGTGTTTAGATCGTTTTTGTTCAGGTCCAGTTTAAAACTAAAGATGCCAAAATCTAAAAATGCACTGACTGACTACTTGTGCTAAACTGTGAATATGATTTCTGGAACGTTCTTTAAGGCCTGCACACGATGTGCTTAACCATCTGCCCATCACTCTCCAAAAATGTTACCCTGACACACACTAATGGACCGAGTCATCCAGAGATCCAGAAGACTCCAGAGGTTCAGGAACGTTCAGTAGTATCCGTTCGCTCATATCCGACTGCACTGGTGGGTTTTTTGGCCGTTTCTCAGACCGATTCCTGTTTTGTGAAACACCCCCAGGAGGGCATCTCAAACACAGTTTGTGCAATGTGAGAAAACCCTCTAAGAGCAATGATTCTTCACAAACGTAGCTTTGGGTCAAACATCTATCACACTGGTGGCAAACCAAGCACAACAATGCCATACCGCATATAAATACACCGCAGATATACACAGTATCAGAAGGAAATGTGCCAACGCCAGTCTTGGAAATCAGGAATAATTTGCAGACTCGGGATGTTTGAAGGGCAGGGGCGAAAAAATAAAAGGGCACTTTTACTCAGGGGGTACGTCTCAGTTAAAGGGGCACCTGATCGTGTACAATTGTAGGAGAACCCTGTACAGCACTGCAACACATGTTCTCTAGTGAAAAGGGCTCACTTTAGGACACTGTCTAGTAGGGGTGCAATAGAGGACCCTTAATTCTATTAATAAAGGAACCTTTTCTATTGGAAAGGCAACCAAATAAGACTCATTAAGACAGATTATCAGTCTTTCTTGTTCTGGAGGACAACATCATTTATCTCAAAAAGGGACCACTCAATTTTTTAAAGCTAACATGACACTTTTTGCCATTCTAGAGGGCACATTGGATACGTTTTTTCAAAATAGGGGCACAAAGGGGGGTAGTGGCACACCAGTGGTAGATTTTGTCCACTTAAGCAAACATAAATGTTCCAATTGATGCTCATACTAAGCACACAAGAGCTGTAATTCAGCCAAACGGCTGCATCAAAAACTATGGGAGATACAGAAGACCTTGTGCTTCAAGGCAGACGACTTACTTTGGGAGCCAAGACCTGAGATGCCTTGTTGACCGCCCACTTAGGAAGGGAACCTAATGGATGAGAATGCAAACACGGCATATACTCAATACTCTGTAGATCATCAGTCATCTTTATACAGTCAAACAAAGCACAAAACAACACTCAGGCTCTCTTCCTACCCTTAGGATCCGCCTGTGAGAGGTAGGTGAAAGTGCAGCTGTTTGGCCCGGTTGGTTTCATCAAGTAACCCGTCATAATGGAGACTGCCCTCACCAAGTCTTTCCGTGGTGGGTATTTCTGTAGAGAACATTCATTAAATAAATACCCCTGCGGCCCAGCGCACGCTGCAAAATCTCATTCCAAAACAAAGCAGGGTGAACAAAACCACCTGACCAGCTTAAAGCATGTAGATAAAAGTGACTGACGCAGAAGCCGACATACCGGATGCTTGACGGAGTAATTCACAATGATGTACTCATCTTCAGAGGCCTCCCAAGAACGCAGGGTAACCACATCTCTGTTTCTCAATGGTTTAGGACACAACCCTGTGAATCAACGTTAAAACACTTCAGGAATGATGCACAAGCCCCCTTTTTTACATGATATAAATACAGATTAAAATCTTACAAATGATAGATATAGAATGAAGTAAAACCAGTTATTGAGAGAAAACTTACATGAATAGTAGCCCACATCAGCATTGGGTGCAACTCGAGCGATTTCAAAGCTCTCAAGCATAGCAGGGTCCCACGTCTTCCGATACTTGTTGTCATGAAGGACGTCGTACATTGTGGCAGCTGATACATCACTGATGGTGATTTTACACTGTGGAGAGGACAAAGAATTGAGATCATCAGGACTGATATGGTGCAGAAGAGGCGACTGTGAGCATCACAGATCTGAAAGGCTTTACAATGATTTGATCAACTATTCTGTCACGAGCCAAATTAGAATAGAATATTTATTGTCATTGTACAGATATACAAGTGTACTCCACGTCAGGATTGATAACCTTAATAAAATAGTAAATAAATAATGATACAACAATAATATAGTTTAAATAATGATATTAAAAAGTATAAAGTTATATGAAGTGTGTGTTTGCTTTCAGGTCACAGTTCAGTAGAGTAAAATGGTGAAATCGTTCAAAAGCTGACATTTTGTATTCATTATGTGTAAAATGACAATTCAATCCTTTTTTGTTAGTTTTAATGTTGACACTGTATAAATAGAAATGTACTATATGCAAATAATCTGAGATTTGACACATTGATAAACAGTAAAACAAAAAAAAAGTTTGAAATGTCACTTTACGTGTAATCAAGCTTTCAGAATAAATTGAATAACAATTATAAATATGATCTTAATAACAAAATGAAAGAGCTACTTTATAAGATTTTGCACAGATGCTACACTGTTAAAGGTACTTTGAGTAGATGTGATGAGTGATGCTGGTGTTCTTTGTAAAGTGGTTACAGAATAAACTTATTTTTGTATTGTGTATTTATACTCTGGGTAGATCTCTTTTTAGACTGGTAGAGACATTCCTCTTAAAAATCACTATTTTATTATTTCTGATTACAACAACAACAACAACAACAACAACAATAATAGCTAAATTATTTATACATAAGATGAAATTGGCCAGAAAAACTGTTTTACACACAACCTGTGTATAAACAAATCTACGTAATTACATCCACAGCAGAGAATCTGCATTAAAATAAGAAATACTGTAAAACTTTGTTAAAGCTTTTCAGTTTTAATTGACTCCCAAATGTTTTTATGTTTGTTATGGATTATACTGTGCTTTATGTTCTTGTTCATTTTTAAAATAATATTAATAAAAGGAAGAAGAAGAAAAAAAACTTATGAGCAACAATGAACTTTTCCACAATATTCAAATTTTTAAACGACACTGAAATTACAGCAGCATCTCCCTGTTTTTCAAAATAAAAGTCCCAAAGTTCAAAATCACAGCAAGTGTTGGATAAAAGAGGAAATTAAAACTTCTGCCGTTTGGGGGAAAAAGGTGGAACCCCAAATGGAGTTTAGTCTAAAACCAGAGAGTATAAAAGGACTCTTACCTTGATTTTGTGCACTTTTGAGACGCTGCTCTTGTTCGCTTGACGTGAGTTTATAGAGGGCACCTCCACCCACACCTCCATGCCATTCTTATTGTATTTGTTTTGCCAGTTTTCTGTGGACAGACACTGTCTCCTCAAGTCAGCAAAAACAGATTCATCCGGAATGATTCCTGACATGGTGAACAGTGGTGTATAAAGTCCTGAATGAGAAACTCAGCAGTCCTGAAGTCTCCTGTGGAGGAATGTGAGAGTCTCAGTGTTACAGTGACTGTAGTCCAGCTCCACTCATACTGTCCTCTGACAGATCACTGCTCTTTGTTCCAGCTCAGCTTTTCAAGTCTGACTGGATTTTTTCCTCAGACTCTGACTACACCTGCCAGCAAGAGCACTTTCCACCACTTCCGGGTGTGACAGGTGAGAACACGCCCACTGTGACTTACAGCCTCAGACACGCGCTGTTTAAACTGTTTACCTTGCAGTTCACTCTCACCTCCACCTGTCGGGTGTGGCAGTGGGTGTGTCAGTGATACCGGCTTATTCAAATGAGCTCGAATATGGGACCCATTCACCAAATCCGTCCATCCATCACCGAACCGAGTTTCATGTTGTGGCAACAGGATTATACTGCAGTTATGTTGTCGTTCATTACAGGTTAAATTACATTTCAAACCTTTTTAGTTTTAATGTTAGGCTGGCTTATAGCTCATAAAAATAAAGATACAGAATTTCAGTTACACACACACACACACACAGCTACACACATACTCTTTATTAATATAAAATAAATATATAAAGTAATAAAATGTCATTAAAAACAATAGTAGTAGGAATTAAAATGCACATAAAATATAAATAAAAACATAACAGAAAGTAATATTTGAGTAAAAAAAAAGACAACGGAGCAAAGAATTATGCTTTTAACTGTTTAACACTGACAGCTGTTTATTGGTAAAGTGATCCAGACCTTTGAGGCATAAAAGCAGAAGCTGCCCCTCTGTTTTTTGGAATATGGAGAAAGCAGCACTAGATGATCTTAATAACCATAGTATCACTATGCTCGACTGGTCAGTAAATTACTATTCAAACATTATCAACATTAAAATAAAACAAAAAAGACTTGAAATGTCATTTTAAGTGAAATGAAAATCACCACATGGATTAATCTAAGCAAATAAGTTGGATAATTACTGCATGGGTGATTATGTTTGAGCTGGCAACAAGTTATTTAACCCTAACTGATGCAGTGAGTTGCTTCTCATTTGTTAAAAAGCCATGTCGACAGACATCCTGTGGTCGTGGAAAAGATGGTAATCTGTTTCAGAAGATTCAAATGATTGGCATCAAGCAGAGAAAACATCTAAAGAGATGCTGAAAATACTAAAATCGAGTTAAGAACTGTCCATTGCATTATTTATTTAGCCAATTTTCTCCCTTTTACCAATGTGGTAGTCGCCAATTAACCCAATCCATTAGTGGCTCTCCCCATCACTTTGCACTGTCCCTGACTCTAGAAGGGTGAAGACATGCACAGCCGCCATCGCTTTTTGAACTACTGCTTGATACACCGTCACTTGGGAACCAACGCGCTCTGAGGAAAGTGCAGGGTCTCTAGTTTCGAATGGACCAATCAGTAGATATCTGAGTCAGTGGACATTTGTGATAGGGAGAGAGAGAGCGCCATCTACCTGCCCAGAAAGAGCACTGCCAATTTTGCTCTCTGTTGTCCCCAGCTGTTGATGGCAAACAGCATGACCGGGATTCAAACTCGCGTCCATCACACTGTTAAAGTGGAAGAACAGTTAGGAAACATCTTGGAAAAATGTGATGAGAAAAAATCTTGAATGTTCTTCATCAGCAATCATTAAACGTTTGGTAAAATCAATAGAAAAACTACAGTAGAACTCTGGGATGTTCAATAGTGAAAGTAAGAGCATTTCCACAGACAATATGACGGGAACTCAACAAATTGAGACTAAACAGCTGTGTAACCTTAAAACCACTAATCAGTGAGGCTAACTGACAAAAACAGCTTCAGGTTGCTAGGGGGAATAAAGATTGGACTCTGGAGCAATGGAAGGTCATGTGGTCTGATGAGACCAGATTTGCCCTGTTCAAGAGCAATGGGCGCATCAGGGTAAGAAGAGAGGTGGCTGAACTGATGCAACCATCATGCCTGGTGTACCGTACAAGCCTGTGAGGGCAGTGCTACATTACAACAGTGCTAGCATTGCAACATCATCATATGATTATGATTTATCACACACTTAGAATTAGCAGACCAGAGGAGGATGGGTCCCCCATGTGAGTGTGGTTCCTCCCTCCAGCTCTGAGGGACTTTTTCCTTGCCACTGTCGCCGTTGGTTTGCTCACTGCGCATTAAGGATTAATGATTTGGTGTTTATTACTGACCCTGTAAAGCTGCTTTGTGACATCAGTTGTAAAAAGCACTTTATAAATAAATGATTTGTTTTGCTATGATCTGGGGTTGCTGTAGTTGGTCAGGTCCAGGTTCAGCAATGTTATGAGGCCAAAGAATGAGGTCAGCGGACTATCTGAATATACTGAACCACCAGGTTGTTCCATCAGTGGATTTTTTCTTCCCTGATGGCACGGGCATATTCCAAGATGACAACGCCAGGATTCATCGGGCTCAAATTGTGAGGGAGGTTCAGGGAGAATGAGACATTTTCAGACATAGACTAATTGGCCACCAGAGTCCAGACCTGAACCCCATTACGAATCTTTGGGATGTGCTGGAGAAGTCTTTGCGCAGTGGTCCAAATCAAATGAGCTGCATTACAGATCATCATGTGTGAAATGGCTTTTGTAACACTAATGCTTAATGCCAGCTCAGAAACAGAAATAAAGGTCACGCTTAAAAGACAACTTAAGGTCCTAAGTGGTTGGTAGAGTAACAAACAGATGCATACAGCCATACACAGCAAGCCGGACAAAGACATTTGGTGAAATATTTTTTATTTCTTGTGATACACGTCAGTGTTTCTTTAACCTTCCTTTTTTACAGCAGATAATAGTACAATTTTTTCACACAAACTTTGCTAAACACTAGTAGACAGCATATTTCAAATAGACAAACACGCTTCAGAATAGCACACAGCTGAGTTTTCATTTGGTGACGATGGGTGGTAGAGCTGTTCAGGAGAGTTGTCTTTTGTAATTAAATACACATCCAAATGATGTCAAAGGCTAACATTGCAAAACAAGCTAGCTGATAAGTATGTGCATTGGTGGTGTCAAAGTGTACAGTTGAAAGTGTGTGTGCGTGCACGTATTAGCAGTGATACCTTTCAGCAACTATAGACCCACTCAGGCTATATTCTTACAACTACACAAAGAGCATACAGTTGAAAGGGAGCGATCATAAGTAGTGTGACCATAGTGATGAGAAAATGACAACCAAGTGTCTGTGATACAGCAGCCAAGCAGAAAGGCGAACCAGAAAAATCGACTGCTTGTTTTCCCCCAAGTGTTAATAACTGCCATTCAGGCCAAGCATACATCTTTATGCTCCTAGCAAGATAAATAAATTAACACATAAAACCAACAGTCTTTAAATGAGCAATAGCAACACAGGGTAAACTGCCCAAGACATTTCTCTACGCTAAGCAATTACTGCTAATAAAGAAAAAAGTCAACGAAACCTGTATGTGGAAGCAGCCCCTCGAAACAACACTGTGCTTTCATTTGCTGTACTGTAACTGAACAAAACAAGCGAGGCATTTTGTGTTAAAACCGTCATCCTTAGATAGCATGCTGTTCCTAAAATGGTGTACCAAACACAAGACAAAACAATGAGACAGTGAGCACAGAGATACCAAATGCAGCTGCAGAGATTGAGTACATCCTCTCGCGGGAACCACCAGTGCCGTTTTCTTACCATACTGAAATGAGCCGTGTGTTTTATACAGGCATTTTAAGCTGTATTAGCCACTTTTATGGTTTTATCATCAAGGTTGGATCTCTATTACAATTGATGGGTAACTTACATAATACAGGTTGCACGTGTTGAAAACAATAATTGAATATTTTAATCAAATGAAAATCCGCAGCTTTTCACCCCCAGCCAAGTACATTCGCGTTCCATGCAATACCCAATAAGACTACAAAAGCAAGCCTGGCCAGGTTCGTCTAAAAATAACCAACTAATATCAAGTCTTTGGCCATAAATCTGTATCCTGAAACTAAAACTGCACTGGTCCCCAACACCAAATCTGAAAACATCCATATTAACTGTGTACGCTGTTCTGCAAGTTGAAATGACGTTAAACCTCAACTCTTGACACGATGTCTGGTTTAAAACTGACTTTTCTCAAAACAAAAACAAAAAAAAACCCTTTCTCAAAAGCATAATGTAAAAAAAATCATCAGTAACTACAGTTCTTTAGTACGTGATCTTTATCTGGATTTCTTTTGCCGTTCACTGACGTTAAACAGCAAGACAGCAAGGTATGGCAGCCTTGATGTGACTTTGAGAGAGTCTCAAACAAAAATTCACAATGAGTGTGACAGCACTGATGCTCAAAAAAGTGCAAGAACTCAAGAACGATTGAGCTGTGTCAGTCTGCAATCCTATATAATGCCATGCAGTCAGAACAGAAGATAATCTGATGAGCATTTAACCTATGCTGTGATTTCTTTACTTTTTTCCCTTTAACATATAGATTTTTTGATAATCTGTTTTAATACAGAGTAATAGCACATCCACACGGTTACTCCGAAAAGTCACTGAGTCGAGGGGGAAATAAAAGGTTCTCCAACTAATGGCACAGGGCCACAGAGTGGAGTGAGTGGCCACTGAGAGACAAGCTGTTGGTGGGGAGGAGGCAGGGCTGGTGAGGATCTGAGGGTGGTTACTAGCAGGAGCAGCTGCTCTCAGTCACAGGCAGTTCTGGAGGCTTCTCCAGTTTGATATCAATCACTAAGAGCATTGGGTTAAGGACTCAAACATGTAGCCGCTTTTAAAATCTGAGTAAAAGGTAAACAGCTACAGCTGAGCATCTAAAACAAGCCTTATGTTAAAGACATGAACTCAGAACGGGGCATTTCTACCATGATTTTCATACGGATCCTCATCATCATTCATTTTCAATAATCTACAATTAAAACACCAAAGACTGTTGCCCAACATCTTAACTTTTCACTATGTTACCATATACAGTGGCAGGTGTGCTTCTTTACCTAAACAATGTTGAATAACTTGAATACTAATGAAGATCTGGTCACATGGTGATGTGGTCTGTATGGAGACAGGCAGCTTTCTGACATGTGCTTTGTGAATCTGCTGTAAAAGTCTCCGTAGGGGTTTCTTGGTGACACCTGCAGCCTGACCTTCACAGTTTGC
>BRDA01012918.1:2534-14125 GCA_036984385.1 Crenuchus spilurus | reverse complement strand
CTTATATCTGATATATTTCCATAAAATACAATAAAATACTTGTTTACAAATGTTAAATGAACACAACTTTGCTTCCTACCTGCTGCTATTAATGTTACTGCACACAAACCTCCCATACACACCACATATGATCAGATATCAGACATATTAGTCACGATTAATGAGATAATATCCAAAAGCCAACATTCACTCCGCCTCTCGGCCAGCGCTAAAGCCCGCCTCCGTACTCTGATTGGCCGCCACGTTCCCCGAAGCTTACAGTATTCACATCAGATTGGAGGATTTTAACGCTTGTCACGCTTAACCCCATTCCCATTGGTGGGCTCTGAAAACAGACTATTCAATAGTGAAAGGTGGACAGAGATTGGAAGCCAAACAGCGCCCACTAGTGTCAAAATCTGATCAGAAAAGCCGATACCGATCAGTTAAAAAAATGCCGTGATCGGATCGGGACATCCCTAGTATCCACATCCCAATCAATTCTTGCAGAACTTCATGCAGAGGATTGGCACAGCACAGGTCATGAGAAACACTACAAGCGTGCAACTCAAAACACTTGTGCAAGACAACTGACTAAAGAGCAAGGACACTAAAGAGCAGCCATTAGCAGAGGACCTCTGCCCTCCGGACATGTGACGAGTGGAGAGAATGTCGAATGACACCCCAGCACGGGCGAGGCCCAAAGAGATAGTAAAACAAAGGGAAGCGTGAAAGTGTGAGAGAGCAGCAGAGGTTAAATGATGGGGGGCAGGTGGGGCTGGCCTGTCCTCATGTCATTGAGTCTATACCTGTTTGACATTGTAGCCAGTCTTTGCACTGGTTTCAATGAACATTACATTCAGCTCCTTAGCCCTCTGCTCGCCCTCCTCCGTGGTGATCTGTCTGCTCAGGTCCGAGCAGGAGGGGAGGAATACAGACAGACAAGGGGAAAATGAACACAAGGACAGAAAGAAGTGAAGAGAGGGGGGAGAAAGAGAAAAAGTATAGACTCAACTTCAAATTAGTAAGGGGAAAATGGAAAGATTAGTTATCTAACAATATGCTTTCAAAGCTGAGAGGAAACAGCAGCCCTGCTGAGAAACGACTGAAGTTGAAAAGTCAACGACACGTTAACTTAAAAACAATATTCAGTAAGTCCACAAAACTAATGAACATCTCTGAAGAAGGCTGCTTTGGACACATTCGCCTCCGCAGTTGTATCTCAACACCTCTGACATGAAGACCCACCTGCTTGACGTTATAACCAGCCTTGGCACTGGTCTCTATGTACATCACATTGAGTTCACGAGCTTTTCTCTCTGCAGCTTCTAATGAAACTTGCCTGTCACAGTCCAGTGGGAAGGAGGGATGTGGAAATGGTTCAAATCATAATGGAAATGGAAAGACAAAGAGCAATAAAAGGGAATCAAAATAAATCAAAAACGTGGCACATTATGGAAAAGCAATCATTAAAATAAATAAAGTTAACGTAATTCTAACTTTGGTGATGAGAAGGAGACCAAAATGATAAAGCTTAAATTAAAATGAAATGAGACGTTCAATACATACAGTCATACGTCCAACAATTACAATATTGACTAAGAAGTTCTTTTGTGTTCACAGTTTAATTAAAAAGGTAATCGGTGGGGCACCGAGTGGCTCAGCGAGCTCAGACGCTGACACTATAACCAGTTCAAAAACATGCCCTCTGTGGGTGCTCTCTCCCCATCACTTTCACACTACAATGTCCGCTGACTCAGGTGTCTACTGATTGGAGCTGGGGATTCTGCGCTTTCCTCCGAGCGCGTTGGCTCCCCAGTGACGCTGTATCAGCGGTAGTTAGACAAGAGCTTGTGCTTGTCTTCACCCTGCTTGACTCGGGGACACTGCAGAGTGATGGCGAGTGGATGGGATGCTGCTGGACTAGAACATTAGCTTCTCCATAAAACTTCCATCAGCAGATGGAAGCATAAAGTGCTCTAAAATCTCCTGGTAGAAGGCAGCATTGGCTTTGGACTTGATTAAAGAGTGAAACAACACCCTCGGATGGCATGACACTCCATCAGCACCCAAACCATCACAGGATGCAGAAACTGCACACTGGACTTCGGACACCTTGGATTCTCTCCAGACTTTGGAGCCCTGTCCAGTTCTGGTTCTCCTTATCCCAGTTGAGACACTTCTGACGTCTCTGGTTTAGGGGTGGCTTGATATTATGAGAGATGCACAGTATTTATACTCTTTTGAATATTAATTTACTTAAATGAATTATTCTAATAATCTGAGATCCTGTGTGTATGTGTGAGGTCACTTTATGTGTAATGAACAGTTTACCTTTTTGCATTAAATTCTGAACAAAAATGAACTTTTTTCCCACAATGCTCTATTTTCTCTGTTTTGACTGTAAATGAAAAAGCTTATAACTTCCCGCTGGGAGAGAATTTACACAGTCATGATAAACAGTGCTATTCTGTGTGGAGGAAGGAAAATATCCTTAACAGGTCCCGTTTTCATCATTACTATACCTTTTATCAGCCAAGTCTGTTTTGTTGCCCACCAGCATGATGATGACATCACTTCCTCTCTCTGTTCTGACATCGTCTATCCATTTTGAAGTTTGCTGGAATGAGTTGAGGTCTAAAAGAGAGAAGCGCTTTGACATAGACATACTTTAGGTGGACTTCAGACATGATTATTAAGCACAGAGATGAGCACACTCACTACATTTCAACAGCAAGCTCTCAGAAGACGACGGTTAGTATAAAAGTAGAGCAAACAGGTGAAAAGCAGTTTAGTTGAAGCCTAAAATCTTTGACAGGTTGAAAACCTCAATGTGCTCAATGTGCAACAGTCCTAAAACGCTTTGTGTGTGTTTTAAATAATGTGTGTGAGGTGCCGCAAAATATACTGA
Organism: Crenuchus spilurus; assembly: GCA_036984385.1. Lineage (NCBI taxonomy): Eukaryota > Metazoa > Chordata > Actinopteri > Characiformes > Crenuchidae > Crenuchus > Crenuchus spilurus. The sequence continues at coordinate 11,235 of BRDA01012918.1, read as the reverse complement.
GCTTCAATTTAAAGATAACCAGACAGAAGACTAATCAGTCCCCAAATGTGATCAGCCATGAACCAGCTTTAGCTGCTAAACTACGGTACTTGTGTACTGGGGACACAAATCTCCCCCGACATAACAAATGTGGCTCTGACTCACTGGTAATGTCATAGACCACCACAGCAATAGTGGAGTCGCGGATGTAGCTGGGGATGAGGCTACGGAAGCGCTCCTGCCCTGCAGTGTCCCACAACTGCAGCCGAACCTGAGGAGCCAGCATGCAGAAGACGAAGAGAAAAAAGAATCGTAGAGGGGCAAGACAGAAAAGATTAAAGATACAACAGATTAGAACGCAAAGGAGCAAGGTTAAGAGAAAACCACGGTCAAGAAATCGGAGGAAAGCACCTTAACATACATTACATTGCAAAACGAGGAAGATTCACCACACAGTTAATAATCTAGAGGATTTCAAAACATTGGAAGCAGTAAATCCATGCAGACAAGCGGTTAGATGAGTGATGCATTCCCTCATTCCTGCTCCTTGCAAGACGCTTTAAGAATGGCACTCTCTGTGATGAAGCAATGCTGGATGCTTTTCTCTGAAAGGCGACGCCATCTGGACGGCCAAGCCTTTGCAGTGGAATGCAACAGCTCAGCATGTTTTTTTTTCTCCTTAGAGAAAATGTACTTTGGACAATGACTGGTACGTACTGTTCCAGCCTGAAAACGGTCATCCAGCACAGCATCGAAAGTGCCATTCACCTCAGCATCTCCCAAATTTACTCCACCACATGCCATGGGCCCTATGGTAGGTTGAAGCAGGAGCGCCAGCTACCTACTTGCTATATCAAAGACCACCACAGCGGCCGCAGAGTCACGAATGTAGCTGGGGATGAGGCTACGGAAGCGCTCCTGCCCTGCCGTGTCCCACAGCTGTAGCCGAATCTATCACCATCCATGTGGCGCAAGCCGCAAAGGCCCCATTCGGCACACAGAGGGCAAGTAAGAGCAGACAAAGACACAACCAAACCAAAATCAAAAAAATAAATGGCACAAAAATAATGACAGACTATGATGAGGTGCATGCATGCATAAACTATTATGCAAATGGAAAATACAAACCCAAATCAGAAACATTTTGGGACAGAAAACTGTTTCACACATTTGCTTTGACTTTTATTTAATTACAAACAGTATATGGGGGCAATTCAAGGCTATAAATGAGGTAAAAAATACTACTACTAATAATAATAATAATGACGATGTGGTTTAAAGCAGGTAATGACAACAGGTGACTGTAAACATGATTTGATAAAAAAAAGCCTTGTCCATGAAAGATAAAGATGGAGCTCCAGTTTGTCAACAAATGCAGAGAAAATTACTGAAACATTTAAACACAATGTTCCTCAAAGAAAGACTGGAAGGGATTTGCATCTCTCTTTAAACAATTCAAGGAATCTGGAGGAATTTCACTGTGTAAAGGGCAAGGGTGGATGCCTAAGGTGAACACTGTGATCTCGGATCCCTCAGACAGCACTGCATCAAGAACCATCAATCATCTCTATCTGATAGAAGCACAAGGAGCGGAGATGACCACTTAAATGCCTTATTTTAATCATGTCCAGAAGCTGTGCTGACATCTCTGTGCTTGGAGGTATCAGGGATGGACCATCACACAGTTTAAACATTTACTGTGGCCATAAAAGTAAGTACTCCAGATATGTATTTTTTTTTTTTTAGAAGAAATGGACGTTGTGTGCTCCAGACCAAAAATGAAAAGGACTGTTCCAGCAACAAGTCCAAACTGTTATCAACAACAATTCCAAAAACCAGGGTCTATCTGCATGGGGTTGTGTCAGTGCCTCATTCAAACTTATGTGATGGCAGCTTTAATGCTGAAAAGTTCACTGAGATTTTAGAGCAACATATGTTGCCTTCAAGACCACATCTCTTCCACGGACGTCCTGCATTTATCAACAAGACAATTCAAAACCACATTCTGCATATATTACAAAGACATGTCTGTGGAAGAACAGGGTATGGGTACTGGACTGGCCTGCTTGCATTTTTTTTTTTTTTTTTACAAAAAAGTGACAACCACCATGTACTGTTGCACACTTTAAGATGTGTTTGCAGAGAGAACAGGACAAAATAGCAACCAAAACACTTCATTACTTGGTATCCTCAGTGCCAAAAGCGGATTTTTGACAGGGAATGTCAACATAAAATGGTAAATGCTTTGCTGTCCCAACTTTTTTTGGAATGTGTTTGGATGTCGAAAATGCAGGAATGGATGTATATTAACAAATGAATTGAAGTTGACCAGACAAAACATGAACTGTCTTGGGTTCATACTGTCTGCAATGAAAAAAGTCAAAGTACATGTAAGAAACAGTGTTTTTTATTTGAATTTTCCAACTTTTCAACTGTCCCAACCTTTTCTGATTTGGGATTGTAAAATGTCTCTAGAATGGTGGTGCACAACAAAATACACTAGTTTGATGGATGTGTAATAAATAAAGCTGTGGCATGCAAGGACATGAACACAACAAAGTGGGCAACTTCTGGAAAAAGTTAACACTTAAATCTGTGTGGGTGAACACTTCTGAATCAGCTGACTGACACAAAATAGTCAGAGACAATACACACACAAAAATAAGTTTATATTGAGCATTTCCTAAACCCAAAGTTTGAGTTACTTGTAATAAAAGGTGCTTACCGTACGATCTTCCAAGTACATGGTTTTTGATAGAAAGTCTATGCCAATTGTTGCCTAAAGTAAGAAACACTCCTTAAGATATATATTTGTTACACACACACGCATTAGTATACAAGCCAGCTAATATTAATCTTTGCTTCAGGAAAGTTGATCCATTTTAAAAATGTTATAGCATATGACATTTAGCATTTAATGCTACACTTCACTGATTAAACGTTTATATGACTGGATGTCCAGAGCATCTCTGCAGACACCTTGTAGCTTGACATTAGTACCTGGTAGGTGTTGTCAAAGCTGTCATACATAAACCTTGTGATAAGAGAAGTCTTCCCAACTGCAAAAAAAAGAAGAAGATGTAACTGTATCAATTAGCAAATGACATAACATGTAGAAAACCGTTTAGTTAGCGTATCTAAACCATTGCGGGTGGTGTCTTTTTTTCCTAAGACAGATTTTAGCTGAGGAATCTCTCTAAAATGAGCCACATGCCAACTATACAACATTAAAATCTGACTTTACTGGCCAAATAAATTCGTTTTGAGAGAAAAGTAGTAGACAGAACTTACACTAGTGCAGTAACGCATTGTACATACATCCCTTACAAAATACATCATGGTGCTCTGGTTCAATGATTGTATTACTATGGTAAAGTGGTAAAACCATGGCATTTTGGACAATGCCATGATGGTAGCACCACCGTACTACAGTAGTAATACTACAGTAATAAAACCATAGTATATTACTATTACTTTAGTACATTAATACTGCTAACCATGGCACTACCATCGTGTTAGTGTCCAAAGAAACACTGTTCTACTATGATGATGTTACCATGGTACTTTTTTGTGAGGGACATGAACACACAGTTGCACACGCAAACTCTGCACACATATTGATGAACGTAAGTGTAGAGGAATATAATAATAATAGAATAAACTAAGATTAAATGGGAGCAGTCATGGGCTTATGGTTAAAGAACCAGCCTTGTGACTGGAAGGTTGCCAGTGTGATGCCCAATCTCACTCCTGATTTCACTTCCCTTGGTTTCTAGTCACATTTTTCATGACGTTATTGGATGAATCATGCACATCAAAGCTGTCAATCATCAACTGTGGGTGGAAATACTGACGGCATAGGTAAATATGTACATGACTAACTACATGTAGAGTTATTATTACCCTAAAGATATTTATAACTGAACAAGTCAGATCTAGTACAAAATTTAATTAACATCAGTGACGAGTTTTGAAGTTAATTGAAATGCCTTGAACAGTAATGAAATTTGTTAACTACATTGTAGTAAAACCTATAAAAGGACTGTAAGCAGTTAATGAACCTGGAAGCAAATGGCTCCCCATAGCATCTGGATTCTGTATCCCTACACTTTTTTTTTAATGGTGCTGTACGTTAAATAATTATCAAACAAGCAAAATATACAACAATAATGATGCAGATGTACTTGTATTCCATGATTATATCACTAAAAGTCAGGTTACTGAGCTCAGAATGTGATCTGCCAACACCCTTATCTGATAGTAGCAAATGGATTTTATTTTTAATAAGGCAAATAAAATATTGCCTAAGGGTTCTTAGGTGCCTTACTCAAGGGCACTTCAGTCATATCCTGTTAGTTCATGGTGTAGAACCAGTGCCTAATCTCACTCCTCCATCTTGATATCACTTCCCTTGGTTTCCAGTAACAATTCTTGTGATGCTATTGGATTAATCATGCATATCAAAGCTCTCAATCAACAACTTTGGGCAGAAAGACTAACAGCATAACTAGATATGTATGTGACTGCTCAAGGGTCCTTGGGAAGTGAAATTAGCACGGGGGAGTGAGATTAGGAACCGGTTTTACCTCTTGAACTGACAGGACAAGACTAAAGTGCCCTTTAGCAAAACACCCTACACCCAAGTGCTCCCAGGGGTGCTCTGGATAGAGCTGCTTAATGGTCAAGTATGCCCCCTACATCTGTAGTGTGTATGTGTTTTATTACATGGATGGGTTAAATTACCAAATTCATCTGTGTACCAGCACACTGGTCAATGTGTCACTCCACTTTTTCAATGTAAAGTGCAGAAACAAAACCTCGTTTAACCCTCCTATTCTGTTCGGACAAATGTGACAAATTTATCGTAGTTCATTTTAATTGGATTTCATGACTTTGTCCACACAGGACATCTGAACAAACAAAACTAATCTAATTTATTATACTTTGAGTGTACTTAACTTTGCTCCTAGTCAAAAATTAGATTCTTTAGAAATGAATGTATGAGACTACAGTGTGTAAAACTGTGTAGCTTCCATTTCAAAGCTTTTTGAGGCATTTCTCAGCTCTTTCTCTGTATACTGTATAAGAGTACGAAGTGCAGAAGTCTACAGCTAGTGAATACAGTGGAAATAAAAGGAAGAGTGAGATGTGAAAATGAACATTGTGTCTCATTAATGCACTGCATATGCACATCCATGCACTGTCCATTTGTGTTTTGACCAAAGGATGTCACTGTGTGGCAAGATTTAAAAAACCTGAAATTGATTAGAAAAAAACAACTTTAAGACAAAATATTCTGTAATAAATAGCCCAATTTGATTAGATTTTACTTTTATGCCAATGTGATTTGAATTAAATGGAATTTGACCAGAGTTTAGCCCATCTGTGCAGTGAAACACACACACACACTAGTGAACACTAGGCTGTGAGAACATGTGCCTGAAGCAGTGGGCAGCCCTATACACAGCACCCGGGGAGCAGTTGGAGGTTAGGTGTCTTGCTCAAGGGCACTTCAGTCATGAACTGCCCGAGGATAGAAATGGCAACATTCCTTTCACAAGACCCAATCCCTAACCACCAAGTTACTACTTATAACAAAAGAATCCATATATTATGCATTAAACTAGAAAATGAGTTGTATGAGACCACGCCATTAATAGCAAACAGAAGTTTAAAGCTGGTCATATTCAAAACATAAGTTAAAAAGATGATAATGTATGTATTATTATGGATATATAATCAGCTATAATGGGGTGGTCACTTTGACTGAGAACATAAAACTAGTAGTCATGGCTAAAGACAACAGCAGGGTTAAAGTGTAAAGCAGGACGCTGTGAGGTGTGAAGTCACTGACAGAACCAGCTAGTCGTGTTAAGCTGACGTTGCTGAGAAATGAAAAGCTGCTAACGCGTTAGCAAGTGTAGCTAACAAGCTACTACCTTTTTATATGCCACATTATATATACAAACTTACTTATATAGTGCATATATAATAATGTTTTGTTTCTTTAAAAGCTTGATAAACATCACAGAATGTGCTGGCAGCTCCTAACAGCAGTAGACGGCTAGCGTTAGCATTATCTGGCTAGCGGTAGCATTAGCTGTCTTACATTTTGCCAGATGGAAAATATCTGAAAAGCTACGTAAAAACAAAAACAATTATAAATAAATGATCAAACAGCCGATTTAAAAAATACGTTTCTTTACATTAAGCTAGTTAAGATGTGAAATGTGGTTTATTAAGCTGAGCTATGACTACAACACGGCGGAGGCTGTTATTGTTAATAAGAGGATCATTCATCTCCGTTTATACGTTAATGTCCTGTATTTGAAAACAAGGTTAAGTCTGATATGTACACAAATCCTATGTTTGTGAAGTGGCAGCAGCAGCCTCTCCTCGGCCTGTCTGGGTCTGAATTGTGACTTTGCCGTCTCGGGGGCCGCTTACCGCTCTGCTCGCCCAGGAACACAAGCTTGAATTTCCGCAGAGGATTCCCGAACTCCCCGCCGCCGGTCGTACTGGACATGTTTAATGTTACCAAAGCGAATCAGACCACAGATACACTGTTATTCTCAGCGTGCGGGCGAAGGACAGTGTTCTGTTCAGTCCACTAAAACCGAGCTCCCCAACCCTAGTCTCAGTCAGGGTTGCCAGGTCCACAAAACATCCCGCAGCCTCTCTACGTAAGACGAGTTTATTTATATATCACATGTCGTACATCACAGTCATTCCAATAATAAATACGAAAATGAACTGGTAGGATTAAAAGAGAGGGAATAAGACTCAAACTATGTCTACATACATTTTTAAATAAATATTAAAACCGCAACACAATACACTACAACATGTACAAACAATAGATTTAAAAGAGATATAATTTTACATGCTGAAACCAACCCAAAATCTAAAGTGTTCAGTCACAGGCATTACAAAAAAGTCTTTAAAATGTACTGCTCTTAAGTTACAATTTTACATCAAGTGTCATTCATTTCCTTTTCTATTATTATTCTATCTAAATTTCACATAATAATAATAATTATTATTATTTTTATTATTATTATTATTATTATTAAACATAATGTAAGACATGTTTCAATGTTCTTCATGTGTCTGTGTGGGTTTCCTCCGAGGTCTCTGGGTTCCTCTCACAGTCCAAAAAACACGGAGGTCAGGTGGATTGGGTACTCTAAATTGTCTCTATATGTTTGCACCCAACGATGGATTAGCGCCTTGTCCTGGGCTTAGTTGGATAGTGTAATACCCTGCGTGCAGGGGACTAACCGCATCCCTGATAATGATTAGGCGTGTGGGATAATGGATGGATGGAAGACATGCAAGACATTTTTTCCCTAATACATCATCTTCACCCTCAGATTTTTTTACTAATCATGGTTTTAATGAACCAATTATATATTCATTAGACAATTTAATCATTTTTATTGTGCTGCGTATTAGATCTTTTTGGTCAATTTGAAAGTATCCCCAAAAAGACCCCGCAACCCAGCACCTCTAATTTCTTACCCGCGGCTGCATTTTCAAAAGACCCCATTTTGGCCCAAAAACCACCAACCTGGCAACCTGTTGTCGGTACTACAGCGCCGCTTAGTGACTGGTGAAGAGACTGTGAGCTGTACTAGTGCATCCAAACTGTGTGGTGAAAAAGTTCATTTGTGTTCATCATTTAATACAAAAAGGTAAATCGTCTTGTATTATATAGCGATTAAACATAAAAAGTAAACATTTCAAGCGTTTTGTTTTAATGCTGATCCTGTTTGAATAATAAATGAAATATTCTAATAATTTGAGATTCTGGATTTAATGAGCTGTAAGCCATACTGATCATCAAAAGAAAGAAAGGCTTGAAATGTCACTTTGCATGTAATTCATATAAAATATGAGTTTACCATTCTGAATTCAATTATCAACATGAATAACATTTTTAACATTAATTTAATTTGTAATGTATGTAGTAGTAATAGTAGTGTGTCCTGAATGTCCCATTTAATTTTACTCATTTTAACATTATGATGTTGGTACAGTCTCCTTCTCATCACCAAAGTTAGAATGATGTTGACTTTATTTATTTATTGTAATTACTGCCACCCGGTGTCCCAGTGATGTACGGAAAAGAGGTGGTGCCACATAATACACATATCAGTTTATTTCATAATTTCTGTGTGACGTGTAGTATTTATGATATTTGATTATTAGTGACAATAGGTTATATTGTTTACCTATTGTAAGGTCCAATGGCACCATCTGTACCAAAGTGTTTACAACTAATAACCAGGACTCAGAGTCTGTGTCAGAGTGAACATGTAAAAAAATCAGCATGAAACCAACAGGTTTATTGTAGTTTTATTGAAAATGTACACCAATGAAGTCTAACAATTAAATATTTCACATCTTACTGTGTGATGGGGGGGGGAATGAAAGGCAAGTATGGAGGACACTAGAAAAAACGTCTACAGTCTTGATGTACACAGCAAAAACCATCACGTCCCAACAATATTTTTCATTAAGACATGTCTCTACGTCAATACACAAAATAGATCCTTATAAATTATATTTATATATATATATGGATGAATATCTGTTATCTGCCATTTGACGTGTTAAGAACAAAACTGCCAAAACTAGATCTAAATTTTATATTTGGCAAAATTTGCTGAAATTAATCAAGCAGATGTAACTGCACATGTACATTAAATAAATACACAAA
>BRDA01012916.1:23132-33506 GCA_036984385.1 Crenuchus spilurus | reverse complement strand
TGCCTCCTCCTCAGAGAGAGGAGTAAATGAAGAGAATGTGATTCTCTTGGTCAAAATAGATTGAGTAACAGAGGCAGTAGGTGGGTCAGTGAACTTTCCCGGTGAAAAACAAACTTATCTCTTTCTTTTCTACGATCCACACAAAAGGGATCCTCTTCTGTTGTGAATTTATTTCTTTATTATTTTGCTTTGTTTTCGCGAAATTAGCAGTGAGTCACATGGGCACACCGCTGAAAACCGGGCAGATGAACAATAACTGGGACAAAAGAAGAACAAGAACTTGCATACTCTGACAGCAAACGAGGCCCAGTTCTGACACTTACTAATTTCATTTGCCCAAATACTACTACGAAATGGCAGTGATGACCTCCTCCAAATCTGGGCATCAGAACAAAGCCTAAGATTAGCCAGAATTAAAGCATAACTCAGGAATGATACAGATGGCTGGTTATAGTTGCGCCACTTTGGGCCAAACACAGAAATTTAAAATGGTAGGTTGTATTTGGGCCACATGTAGCCCAGAGAAACCTTAAACATGACTGCTACAACCAGGCTAAGCCACATAACACTGGTCATTGTCATAACGGACCAGTAAGTGCCAGAACCGGACCTTTTTTTTGGGCAGAATCGGCTGTTTGGTAGTAGTTATGCACTAAAACTGTACTTTGGTAAAGAAAGACATGAAGATACAGAAGCTTTTACAGCTTATTTTGGACGTATCTGCACGGACTAGATCAGAGTTTAGCAAATGACCCAAAGTAGTATTGCCAGAACACACTGAGTTATTGTCTTCCAGAGAAAGTACATGACACAGCAGAAGCAGTGAGTGTGAAGGCAAGCCAAGATGCTGGCCAGCTTCTTCAGGCAGCGAGGTGTGGAAGAAGGCGTTCTCGTTTCACATTCTCACAGAACAAAATCACTTTAAATTCACACAGCCAGTTTTATCCTGAGCTGCCCACCACGTTCACTCTTAACGTTCTGGAGACGAGGACGTGCAGCACATCTCTGACAAGAAAGCAGAACACTGATTACAGACAGTCACGTATAACCATCAGCATATTACCTCATTTCAGAACACAGTCCGACACATGAACATGTGGCTAATACTCCAATGACAAATCATATTGGCCACATTTTAACATGTTTTTTTATTAATTAATTAATTTATTTATTTATTTATTTGTATTTGCAAATTTTCTGTCTTATGTCCTATTTCACAAATAAGCTCTGTGGGCAGAGTTCATTTGTAAGTAATATTTGTAATATATTCCATAATGTTATATTAACCATAATCATTTTTATTTTATTCTTATTTTATTAAAAATGTTTTGCACAATACTTCCATGCAAACCAGGAAATACATACTGGGGAGAAAAGAAATGTGCCAGGAAAGTTAAAGTTATTGATGCCGTCGGAGAGATCTGAGATCAAAGGTGTTCAGCTTAGGCTTGTGTCGTTTATGCACTGAAATTCCTCCAGATTCCTCGAATCGTTTAATAATTTCATGCACCACAGAGGAAAAAATATGCAAATCCATTCCAATCTTTCTTTGAGGAACATTGTTTTTAAACATTTCAATCATTTTCTCATGCATCAGATGACAAACTGAAGATACTCTACCCAGACTAATCATGGATTCTGGTTTTGGCACCAAATCATGATTACAATCACCTGTTTACAGCACAATATTATTATTTATTAAATCATTTTTGTTCCAATTTTCTGCTCAATGTAAACAATCTATAATCTATCCATCCACTAGGAATCACTTGTAATGTCCCTGCCTCGAGGCAGGTGAAGACTAGCACGGGCCTCCTGTGATGCATGTAAAGTCAGGCTCCGCCTCTTTTCCAACTGCTGCTGATACATCATCGCTGGGCAGTCAACACCCACGGAAAGTGCAGCTCTGATACATCAGCTGGAATTACCATGTCATTATCATATGAATGACAGATTGTGTGAGTGCTTGTAAAATAAAGTGCAGCTGTCTGACTCATCTCTGCTTATTTAAGCTCCTCTCACAAATATCTAAAAATATATTTAGAGTCAGCCTATTAATATTTGAAAAGTAGACCCTTTAAGGTTTCCGGGGTATGTTTATTTTTGTTTCTAGGAAAAAATCTCGTAGAGTTATAAAAGTGTTTTTTTTTCAGAATTTCATTAATAATGATAATTAATTCCGGCAGGAATTCCAACTCCATAGGGTTAAATCCATCCATCATTTCATCTGCTTAATCCTAATCAGGGTCGTGGTTAGTCCCCTACCCCCTCACTGGGCACAAGGCAGGGCATTACAGACTATCCTGGTCCAGTAACTATCCTGGTTCTGTAATTTATATAATGTATATAAAACAAATGACTCAACATTTAAAGGTTAAACACAGGAATACAATCCACCACAGTGTGATGTCACCACAGTGGTCTCAGTCAGTCTCTGGATGATAAGAGTGCAGTTGGCTCGGACTCCAGTGCAGCTCTCGGCTGCAAACTGTGCAACGAATCCTCTCCCATCAACAGCTAATTACACTTGCAGGCAAGGAGGTTATTAAAATGCATGAAAATCAAAGTGACTCCAATATGGAAATCAATTAAAGGGAGGGAATGGTTTGGGCTTTTGTTTTTAATCAAATAATTAGCAGTCGTATCACGTTCATATGAGAAGTTATTGCCGAGAGATTAAATCAATTGACCATTTCACCAGGCTTAATGAAATCAGCCAGCCTGGCTCTGACGCTACGGTACACAAGCCTTGAAGTAGCACCTTGGGGCTCCTGATTTAGCACTAAGATTTCTATGCAGAGATACGTTTGCCAGATGTCAGATGGTTCAAATGCAATCTGGAAAAGACCTCCTCTCAAACCATCAGATCAGATACAGAGCACTTCTGAGCACTGAGAATCTTTTTCCGTCATGTTCTTAGGTTGTAGTTTGGTTAACTGGTCAATTCCTAGCGTTGAGGTCTTGGGTTCGAGTCCTCATTTGAGTGGAATTTTCATGTTTTTTTGTGTAACATAATAATATTCTAAGACCATAGCAACCATTAATCATCAGCAGCCACCTAAATACACCTTAGTAACCACTTCAGAGACCATAGCAACCACTAAGCAATACCCCAACAATACCTAAATACACCTTAGTAACCACTTCAGAGACCATAGCAACCACTATGCAACACCCCAACAACACCTAAATACACCTTAGTAACCACTTCAGAGACCATAGCAACCACTATGCAACACCCCAACAATACCTAAATACACCTTAGTAACCACTTCAGAGACCATAGCAACCACCTAAGCAACACCACAACAACCACATATATACACACTGATAACCACTTTAGTGACCATACCAACCACTATGCAACACCCCAACAACACCTAAATACACCTTAGTAACCACTTCAGAGTCCATAGCAACCACCAAGCAGCACACCAACAACACCTAAAAACACGTTAGTAACCACTTCAGAGACCATAGCAACCACCTAAGCAACACCCCAACAACCACATATATACACACTGATAACCACTTCAGTGACCATAGCAACCACTACACAGCACACCAGGAACCGCCAAAATACACCATAGTATACACTTCAGAGAACACAGCAACCACTGAGTAACTCCCCAGAAACCACCTAAATACACCTTAATAACTATTTCAGGGGCTATAGCAACCACTACGCAACAAGCCAGGAACTGCCAAAATACACCACAGTAACCACTTCAGAGACCATTGCAACCACTAAGCAACACCCCAGCAACCACCTAAATACACCTTAATAACCATTTCAGGGGGCTATAGCAACCACTAAGCAACACCAAAGTAACCAAATAAATACACCTTAGTAACAACTTCAGAGACCATAGCAACCACTAAGCAACACCCCAGCAACCACATAAATACACACTGATAACCACTTTAGTGACCATAGCAACCACTACGCAGCACACCAGGAACCACCAAAATACACCATAGTATCCACTTCAGAGACCATAGCAAGCACTGAGAAATACCGCAGCAACCACCTAAATACACCTTAATAATCATTTCAGGGGCTATAGCAACCACTATGCAACATGCCAGGAACCACCAAAATACACCATATTAACTACTTCAGAGACCAAAGCAACCACTAAGCAACACCGCAGCAACCACGTAAATACACCTAATAACCACTTAAGAGACCATCGCAACTTCTTCGATATACCTTAAACAACACCTGGGATACTACAGCAATTACCTAGCAATACCATAGCAACCACTTCAAAGACCGTTACAACTACCTACCAACACCTTAGCAGCAACTAAAAAGACCACAGCAACTCCCTAGCAACACCTTAGCAATCACTTCAAAGACCATCAACTGCCTAGCAACACATTTGCAACCACTTCAAAGACCATAGCAATTGCCTAAATACACATTAGCAACCACTTTGATGGGAATTTCCATGCACTTGACAACACATGGGAGGCCATAACAACCACTGAGAAATGCTCCAGTCACACATGGGGGTGTGGAGTCTTCACAGTCACTCAGAGAAACACACTCATCTAATCATAAAGTAACATTCTTAGCTTTAAAAAGACAAGTGTGCGTTTTCTCCCTCTGAGTAACCACACTGTGTCCCTCAGGGAGGCCTTTTACATTTTCAAGGACTGAGTGACATTTTGTGAGCAGCCATATCTCGCTGCCTCCAGCATGGCTGACATGAAAAGAAAGCTATTTTCTCACCTGGAGTGTACTGACAGTGTTCAGCTCCTCAAGGCTGGTGCACAAAATTACACACAGGTAGCCTTTCTGACAGTGTGAATTACCTGTTCTTGGGAGATTTGATGACAAAGAACTGTTCAGAAATGATGAAGTTCATGCAGAGGTGGATAATAAGAGAGTAAAGCACCCTCATGTTGAGCTGGAAGGCCCAACCATCAATGCGATGATTTTAAATGGACAATATTCCAAGTGTTTATGTAAGGGAGGCTAATATCTGGAAAATATTCACTATCGTCTCTGAATATTAGGAAACAATGCATATCTAGACCATTTTATCCAGAGCAAAGCACTACAAAACTACCTGGAACCACAGTGAGCATCAACATCCTAAGAGCATTCTGGACTGATCTGTTAATCAGGTAAGCTCAGCCAGACTTTTGATTCATTCGTTTGTTTAAAAGAAAGAGTGCACTAAGCTGTTAATGTGTAGTAACAAAAGAAGAGTCACAGCAGAAGTAACTGACCGACGGTGTACTGCGGAGGACAGGGGCGAGTTTATTTCACCAACGAGGGTCCAAGACACTAAAGCAGCTGGACCTCCTTTACAAAATTCCATCATAATATTGTCCAAACAATTTACTATTTACTTTTACTATAACCAATTAGTATTAGTAGTATAACTTTAGTAAACTAGTATTACTGTAGCATTACTATTCTACTACCATAGTACTGCCATCATGACAGTGTCCAAAAAAAGTCATTAATCTGTTCTAAAGTGCCTGATAACTGAAACGAATGATAACTGAAGCACTATTTCCCATAAGAAACAATGTAAATCCAATGAATCTGTTCCAGACACTCCAAAATATGAACAAAAATACATTTTATACAGAATAACTATAGTTTTACATACAGAACACAATGAGAAATAAACACAAAAGACTAATAAAATGGATAAATGAACATTTAACATCACTCTTACAGGTTTACGCTCTGTTTTAAAGAGTGCTGATGTGGTGCAGCCGCAGCCTTTGTTCTGTATACCTGTTCTTGGCTGCCATTTGTTTTCACACCCATTTTCAGGCGGTAGTGCTGTGAGCCATCACTTTAGTGTGACGTGTTTTAGTTTGTTTTGAGCATTAACAACAAGAAACAAAGGGAAACAAAGCCAAAATGACTCACGAATGCGTAGGTGAGTGATGAACGTGTGGGTTGATGCTTTGTTTTATGCAAAAATAGCAGCGAGTCAAATGGGCATGCCAATGAAAACCGGGCGGATGAACGATAACTGGGACAAAATTTCCCAGAAAAAAGACGATAACGAAATTGTACAAAAACCAGGGCAAATAATAACCAAGGTCCCACTGTACTAGCATGATGGTACTTTTACTAGTATTACTTTAGTAAACAAGCTGCATTACTGTTATTGCTATTATTATATAGTATCATGGTTCTACCATCATAGTAATACGTCTTTTTGGAAACGCACACTTTGCCCTTCTAGCTGTGCTCATTATAATTAGTATATAATGTATTATATATAATTAATTCTTGTTAATTATCTTTTAAAAGTGCTCCACAAAACAACCTGTCATCACTGATCAGTAACCAGGACAGTCTAAATCAGTAGATCTAGGTTCTACATTGTTTTGACCTAAAAGTGAATATTAGGGTACAGAAGAAGGCTAGTCTGAGGTTTAAGCATTATGAATGTGAAAAATACAAACTCCAGAAGAAAAACACTGTTAAGGTTTCATGTTCTAATGTTCTAAAGGAAAATGCCAGCGGTGAAAATAACTGGACATTCCAGTAGATACGTTTACACTCCTGACGGGGAACGAAGGTCCTACTCTGAAGGATAGATTCTCTTTACTTACTGACCTTTTCCAAGTCAAGGTGTCAACAGCGTTCAGCCAGAGACGGGATCGTCTGGAGAAAAGGTCAGCTTAACTCCGTACTCACAACCACAGGCGATATGGACAAAAGTATTGGGACACCTTGTCATTCATCTGAAAAGAGTTTGTGATGCTTGAAGTGAAGGAAAGAGTTCTTACAGTGTTTAGACATTGTATGTGGTTTTATTTCTAAAGCTTAACTAATGTGAGTGACACTCCGTTTTCCTCAGCCACTAACCCTACACTGAATATTCATGAGAAAGGTGTGATACACTCAGGGGAGGTGTATTGTTCAGGATCACGTCAGGTGAGAGGTCTTTGTTTGTCAACATTCCACAGATTCCATGGCCGCTGGAACCCAGCAATGGAATGTCTGGAATGAAAAGAGTTTGTGATGCTTGACGTGAAGGAAAGAGAAGAAGCTAAAGAGAAAAACTCACCAGGGATGTTGTGAATGGTGATGGCCAGGATTAACAGCAATATCCGTCTCCAGCTGTTTCCTGATGGACCTGACACTTCCTGCAGTCTGGAGGCTGCTGCTATATGTCCTTCTATATGAGCAGACTGGGCCTTTCTTCTTTGGTAAACTTCTCCATTCTCGATTTTATCTGCAAGACAATCACAAACCCAACGTCATCCAACCAAAAAATCCATCAGTCACACGAAGGTGAACAGCGAACAGAAAGCTGAAGTCATAATGGACCTTAGGTCAAGAGTTACTCTTTAAATAGGAGAGAATATTATTTTTCTAAAGATTCATTCAAATGAACATCTACTTGACCACAGCACAATAAACTGCTCCGAGGTCTTGCTGGAGATCAAGTCTGATCCCTCTAAGCAACAAACGAAAGAGCTCATTAGCATTTCCAGCGTTAAAAAGTGACAGTCAGGGTCTGTGCCTAAACTACTTAAAGTCTGTGTGGAGTCAAACGAACATTTGTGTCCTGATCTATAAACTAATCACAACATTTCTACCAAAATCCAATTCCAAACATTCTCATCCAGAGCATTTACTGCACAAAGAAATGATCAACGTGTCATTCAAAGCTTGAACAATGTAAAGAAAACGAGTTCATGTGGATGTGAAAGTCAGAAAGAGTCGAGAAATCAGTATTTAGTGAAATAAGCCTGATTTGTTCATGTTGTTCATCAGTCTAACACTGCTGGGTGACTTTGGTTTTGGTGGGTTGGTTGTATGACTGATTGACTGATGATTGAATGACTGATTGACTGGTTGATTGATTGACTGGTTGATTGATTGACTGGATTGATTGAATGAATGATTGATTGACTGAATGACTGACTGACTGGTTGATTGATTGACTGATGGATTGATTGACTGATGGATTGATTGACTGAATGATTGACTGAGTGACTGATTGATTGGTTGATTGATTAGTTGATTGATTGACTGATTAATTGACTGACTGACTGACTGGTTGGCGGATTGATTGATTGATTGACTGATTGGTTGATTTATTGACTGAGTGACTGATTGATTGATTGATTGACTGATTAGTTGATTGACTGACTGATTAACTGACTGACTGACTGGTTGGCGGATTGATTGATTGACTGGTTAGTTAACAGACTGATTGATTGATTGGTTGATTGATTGACTGAGTGACTGACTGACATTGATTAACTGACTGCATGACTGACTGATGGAACGATTGTGTGATTGACTGATTAACTGACTGACCGATTGTCTGACTGATTGTATTTTTGTACTTGTGCCTTATGTGCTCATTTAACCATAAAGTGCCATCTAAACTATTTGGTAGATGTGTATATATAAAAATATTTTTACATTGGCCACTCCCAACAAAAATCCTTTGCTTATGTTATGCTTTGCTTTTGCTTATACGGTGGCTTAGTGGTTAGCACGTTCGCCTCTCAGCGCTGGGGTCTTGGGTTCGAGTCATCTGAGCGGAGTTTCCATGTTCTCCCCGTGTCTGCGTGGGTTTCCTCCGGGTACTCCGGTTATCTCCCACAGTCCAAAAACATGGATATTAGGTGGATTGGATACTCTAAAAAACTACCCTGGTGTGAATGAATAAATGAATGTGTGTATGTATGTTTGCCCAGATATGGTTGGCACTCTGTCCTGGGTGATGCACCTAGTGCTCGATGCAGTCCTCCAGGTGGACGGTTGCTTCCGGTTGAGAGTACGCTGTGCGCGACTGGCTGCCGCTTCTCACCGGAGTGTGTGTATATGAAGTGTGTTGATTGTAAAGTGTCCTTGGGTGTCTAGAAAGCCGCTATATAAGTGTAATGTGTATGTATGTATGTTCTGGTGAGGATGTTAAAGGGTTCAGGCGATTTCACCCAGAATATTTACAGCTGTGTGTTTTTAACAGGACACTTGGCATGGGTCAATAGAAAATGCCACCACCCACTGACTTTTGACTGCCAACAGACAGGTTGAGCCAGATTTGGCCACAAGAGGGCAGCAGGACAGAAACTGAGTGCTCAGTTCTGTTTGTTTGGGACTCAAACATCAACACTTACTGTAACTGAAGATATGACACATGGATTATTTGAAGTCAAGTCTTTAATTAGCAGCTCAAAATGGTCAGAAATCAACAAGCTGAGTAGACAGAAGAGTATCAGCGTTCATATGACTCCTCCCCTTTTGTGTATCTTAGCAAAGAAGAATGTTACAAAGCTCTGAATGTGCAGATAAAGAGTACAGCAGGCTTGTGAAAGGTAGTCTATAAATAAATACACTCATTACTGTTAGTGCTGCTGTTAACCTTTCTCAAACACTGCGCTTGTCTCCACGCATCAAATCTGGCTCCTAACCCCACATCTTAAACCTCATTAAACTCTTCCCACCACCAGAACGGTGTCAAAGGGTAAACAGCATGGCTAATCTAGGTTCACGTGTCTCTCATCAGCCTCTGTCACGATGATAATGCAGATAAAACCATGACTTGCAAGGTCAGATCAACATGCCTCATTATACAGGCAGTCACTGCTTACTGTATGAGGAGAAAACAGCAGCAGACGTTTTTATTCTGAAGTGTGAAGACCATAAACACTCGAATAAATCAACAATTTGCACAATTTCCCTCTTCGTCCAACTGTAGTCAATAAGCCAAGATGTCTACTGGAGCTACATTACGTCCAACATTATTATTACAGTTCTTACAGTGTTTAGACATTGTATGTGGTTTTATTTCTAAAGCTTAACTAATGTGAGGTGACACTCCGTTTTCCTCAGCCACTAACTCTACAATGAATATTCATGAGAAAGGTGTGAAACACTCAGGAGAGGTCTATTGTTCAGGATCACGTCAGGTGAGAGGCATTTGTTTGTCAACATTCCACAGATTCCATGGCCGCTGGAACCCAGCAATGGAATGTCTGGAATTACAATGTCATTATCATATGAATGACTGAGATCGCCTTTTGATTGGAAAATACGCACAGCTGTCAGAGTCGTCTCACAGACGTGTCTCTTATTTAAGCTCCTCTCAAAAAAATCAAAAAATGTTTCAATTCAAGTTACAGTGGTATCCCTACTTACGAGCATCCCTACTAACGAGTATTCCAGGTAATGAGTCGAGATCTCGGAATATTTTTGTTCCAGGTAATGAATAAAATTCCAAGTAACGAGTAGCGTAAATTAGTTCAAGTATGCCAACCGCTAGGGGCGCGGCGGTCGTAGCATCTTCTAGATGCTAGCGTAGAAGAAGAGGTCAGTCATTACCTTTGACCGCTGTCCAGTGAAAGTGAAAGTGCTAGTGAAAGTGACAC
>BRDA01012916.1:0-11989 GCA_036984385.1 Crenuchus spilurus | reverse complement strand
TTAGACAGGACTGACTGTTCAGTCTTTACCTTAGACAGGACTGACTGTTCAGTCTTTAGCTTAGAGAGGGCTGACTGTTTAGTCTTTACCTTAGAGAGGGCTGACTGTTTAGTCTTTACCTTAGACAGGGCTGACTGTTTAGTCTTTAGCTTAGACAGGATCGACTGTTTAGTCTTTAGCTTAGACAGGATCGACTGTTTAGTCTTTACTTTAGACAGGGCCGACTGTTTAGTCTTTACCTTAAACAGGGCCGACTGTTTAGTCTTTACCTTAAACAGGGCTGACTGTTTAGTCTTTACCTTAGACAAGGCTGACTGTTTAGTCTTTACCTTAGACAGGACTGACTGTTTAGTCTTTATCTTAGCCAGGACAGACTGTTTAGTCTTTATCTTAGCCAGGACAGACTGTTTAGTCTTTATCTTAGACAGGACAGACTGTTTAGTCTTTATCTTAGACAGGACCGACTGTTTAGTCTTTATCTTAGCCAGGACTGACAGTTTAGTCTTTATCTTAGCCAGGACTGACTGTTTAGTCTTTACCTTAGACAGGACTGACTGTTTAGTCTTTACCTTAGACAGGACTGATGTTTAGTCTTTACCTTAGACAGGACAGACTGTTTAGTCTTTACCTTAGACAGGACAGACTGTTTAGTCTTTACCTTAGACAGGACAGACTGTTTAGTTTTTACCTTATCCAGGACAGACTGTTTAGTCTTTACCTTAGCCAGGACAGACTGTTTAGTCTTTACCTTAGACAGGACAGACTGTTTAGTCTTTACCTTAGCCAGGACAGACTGTTTAGTCTTTACCTTAGCCAGGACAGACTGTTTAGTCTTTACCTTAGCCAGGGCTGACTGTTTAGTCTTTACCTTAGCCAGGACTGACTGTTCAGTCTTTATCTTAGACAGGACTGACTGTTCAGTCTTTATCTTAGACAGGACTAACTGTTTAGTCTTTATCTTAGACAGGACTGACTGTTCAGTCTTTACCTTAGACAGGACAGACTGTTTAGTCTTTACCTTAGACAGGACAGACTGTTTAGTCTTTACCTTAGACAGGGCTCACTGTTTAGTCTTTACCTTAGACAGGACTGATGTTTAGTCTTTACCTTAGACAGGGCTGACTGTTTAGTCTTTATCTTACACAGGACTGACTGTTTAGTCTTTATCTTAGACAGGGCTGACTGTTTAGTCTTTGCCTTAGACAAGACTGACTGTTTAGTCTTTACCTTAGACAGGGCTCACTGTTTAGTCTTTACCTTAGATAGGACTGATGTTTAGTCTTTACCTTAGACAGGGCTGACTGTTTAGTCTTTATCTTAGACAGGACTGACTGTTCAGTCTTTACCTTAGCCAGGACAGACTGTTCAGTCTTTATCTTAGACAGGACTGACTGTTCAGTCTTTATCTTAGACAGGACTGACTGTTTAGTCTTTATCTTAGACAGGACTGACTGTTCAGTCTTTACCTTAGACAGGACAGACTGTTTAGTCTTTACCTTAGCCAGGACAGACTGTTTAGTCTTTACCGTAGCCAGGGCTGACTGTTTAGTCTTTACCTTAGCCAGGACTGACTGTTCAGTCTTTATCTTAGACAGGACTGACTGTTCAGTCTTTATCTTAGACAGGACTGACTGTTCAGTCTTTATCTTAGCCAGGACAGACTGTTTACTTTTTACCTTAGACAGGACTGACTGTTCAGTCTTTACCTTAGACAGGGCTGACTGTTTAGTCTTTATCTTAGACAGGACTGACTGTTTAGTCTTTATCTTAGACAGGACTGACTGTTCAGTCTTTATCTTAGACAGGACTGACTGTTCAGTCTTTATCTTAGCCAGGACAGACTGTTTAGTCTTTACCTTAGACAGGACTGACTCTTTAGTCTTTATCTTAGCCAGGACAGACTGTTTACTTTTTACCTTAGACAGGACTGACTGTTCAGTCTTTACCTTAGACAGGACTGACTGTTTAGTCTTAACCTTAGACAGGACTGATGTTTAGTCTTTATCTTAGCCAGGACAGACTGTTCAGTCTTTAGCTTAGACAGGACTGATGTTTAGTCTTTACCTTAGACAGGACTGATGTTTAGTCTTTACCTTAGCCAGGACAGACTGTTTAGTCTTTATCTTAGAGAGGACTGATGTTTAGTCTTTATCTTACCTGACCCTCAGCAAACAAACTGCCTCTTTATGAGTTAAACTTTGCCTCCTCGCTCAAACTGTATAAACTACATGCAGTCAAACGTCTCCCGATGTTCTCGTCAGCAGTTCAGGAGGTTCTTTGTTATAGAAAACTGATGTAGATGATGTAACTGCTCATCTTCTGTTCAGGCTCCAGAGAAAGCAGGAGAAGCTGTACATGATGAAGACCAGTTTACCTCACTGGTTAAATGTCACAGCATAACTTTAAATCTGACCTGACACAATGTGATGGACACATTCATTTTAAAAAGTTGTCAGAACTTTTCCACCGAATGGGCTTCATTCTACATAATACAACCAGTCAAGCAACGGGCAGATCCCTCAACCCATTGACTGAAATAATAAAAGGCATCAAGGCTGCAAGTGGACAGGTACCATTAGCTGTCAGAAGAGACTGTATTTCACACCATCTAACCTACCATTAATGCTCACGCAAGCATTCCTTCTCTAATACCTACCACAACTCAGAGAACACGGCTGCCAGCTCCGGGGAACAAAGCCAATTTCTGGGCTGCACTGTTTCTAATTAGGAGGCTGAGGGGTTCAGGGTCAGCCCGAATGTTCTGGAAAGGGTGTAAGACAAAGTACTCTGGTTTTCAGAAAGGCACTGGCTATCGTTAATGATACCGTGTGTTTCTCCAAAGTCAAGGACATCTCTGTAGTGAGAAGAAAACTTGTGTTACTGGTGAAGTTTCCTAAACTCTGACTTTTTTCAGACAATAAAGTTAATTATCAGACAATTACATGGAAAACGGTTTATTTGTTCTTCAGTTAAGGAAGAGAAGACGTCCCAATGGGTCTTATGGTAGAACAGAAGTCAACATGCACTCGACAAGTCAAGGCAGTCAACAGTAAGAAGAGTTTTTGCTACTAAACACTGACTAGTGAAACAGGGGACTGGTTTAAGATACTTAAGCCATCCCTGGTAAAAAAAAAAAAAAATTGAAAGTGAAAGTAAAGTTTGCACCCCAATGTCTATATATCTGAGCTGCTGAAATGAAACTCCACATTAAAGCCCTATTCGTACTGGATTATATGTACAGTGGGGTCCTGGGGTAATTTCTCTCTTCCCAAAAGGTCCTCTGTGATTTTATTTTCCCCTTCGTCCTGAATAATATTCTGTTTTTTAGCTAACTCAGCGCTCGTCTAGTCATTTTAGTCCCGCCTCTAAACAAATCTGTGACTCTCCAGGCTGATATTATCTCACAATTTGTTTTTTTAATGTGCAGAACCACCAAAAATGATGTATTTGGTCTGGATGGAAGACCCTCCACTCCATACTCTACCTGAGAGAGCTAATGTGGAGGTGTAATCATAGCTATAGGTACAAATGAACTGTGATTGTATTATCATGATGCCAACATTCTTGTTTGTAAAACCCAACAAACCCCCAGAAACTCCCTCCTTGTTATTTTAAAGATGCAGGAAGTTCAACGCTGACGAGACGTGTACAACATTAAAAACAAGATCCTCAAAAACTAATCCAGTCCAAATAGGACTAAAGTTGTCTAAAACATGTAAACATTAAGTCTCGTCATTGAACAACTTTAAACAGATAACACGTTTGACTGACATGCAACCTGACCAATCACAGAGCAGCTCATAAATGCATTGTAAACAAACCTCCCTCGCCAGTCAGAAAACAGCTGTATTAACATGTTTCTACTGAACAATATCTCTTAACAGGACGTTGTGAACTTTGCAGAATCCATTTGATTCTGACAACATCACTGCTTGCCTTTGCTATTAGCATTCCTGCTAGCATTTAGCCTGTAAACAATGTTTCTTAGCAGACTCAAAGAGTCCACAGAAAGCTCAAGTTTTGACATCCATGGTGTCCAAAAGTGACTAAAGTTGTCTGAGTCAAAATGAGTCAAATACAACAAAAAGCTCAACTGCTGGGCAGCTTCTGATGCTTTTTTATGACTAGCAGCTAATTGCTAACAAAATGCGTAAAACATATAATTTATTTACTTATTCTTTATAATAATTTTATATTAACATTTAAGAGTCTTGGTTCATTTTTGAATAATTTTGTCTTTATGTACAACATAAAATATGTTCACTCATGTACTCATACACAGTAAATCTGCCAGTGTTAAATCAACACTATTAGAGTTAAATTAACACCGAGGGTGTTAAAATGTAACACTCTCAGTGTCAATTTAACTCTAATAGTGTTGATTTAACACTGGCAGATTTACTGTGTACAAGACAGAATCATCAGGAAAGTCTCTTACATCAGAGACGAGAACCCAGGAAGTACTAGAGGCTAAGTGCTAGAGACTGTTTAAAGAGTGAAGACTCAGAACCTTAGAGAAATACCACACAGGTAAAATCTATGAATTCACCCTAAACACACTGACTACACTTAAACACACTGCACTCCATCCCAACCAGAAAATCTATATTTAAACACAGTGTATTGCTTCTAAAAGGTGTTTCTTTTCCCCACAAGGTATGTGCAGTCATGATCAGCCATCAGTCGTTGTTTAACATGTGTTTTGTTGCACTTGTAAATACTGTATGACTACCAGGTTGTTTAGTAACATCCACTAAAGAGTACATCACACAACTATAACTTTAAAACCAGTGCATTTAGAAGATCCTCATGCATGAAACATGTTTACACCTTCACACTGTGCTCTACGTTTAAGAATATTCCTAATTGTGGCCAATTTTTGACCACAGGAACACTGTTAACTGGGTATTTTTGGATGGTCACCTACACTGCTGTACCTGAAACACCTTGGACCTAAAGTGTGCTGATCAAAGATCTCCAGGATCAGGGAACAGGAACAGGAGAGAGGAGAGCATCCACCCATCATGCTAATTAGTGCTGCCTTAAAGGGCTGCAGAGATGAGTGACTACAGTAGACAAAGAAGACTTCCTCACACTCTCATCATTCAGCTTTAATCAACACTCCTGAGGCTTCCAACAATGACACAGCTAATACATTATCTAAATTATTGGGACACCAGCTTACTCACAGTCTCTTCTGAAGTCGAGGCTATTAAAGAGTTTATACTGTCACTACTAGATTTTTGGAGCATTTGCTGTGAGAATCGGATTGCACTCGGCCATACGAGTGATAGTGAGGTCAGGAAGTTTGAATGATCACCACCACCTCATCCCCGAATCATCCCAAAAGTATTGGATGGAGCAGAGAACATGGTTCCACTCCTCCACAGCTCAAAGCTCTACCCCCCCTTGCCCACGCCTGGCATCAGGCATGATGCCAATGGTGAACAAAGCAAACACAGTCTCCCTTTCGCTTCAGTTTAGTTCTAGAAAGAAAGCCTTTATTAATAGAGCGAGCTAGTACTTGTATGGAAAACCAAACAATTCACAGTCATATGCATCGTTACACATACACACGTTAGTAAATGCCAAACAGAAACAAACATTCAGGCATATACAGTATCTACTGTTAGTTTTACAAATCTTCTACTGAAACTAAACTACAATGACGTTGGTTCATCATTTCTACATGTTATAATACTGATCCTCTTTCTCAAAATGTTACCACAGCTGATATTCACTGGTTTCAGTAGGAGTGGTGGTGTTAGCCCGTTAGTGACACCGACACACTCAGAGTAGAGACTGACCGTCCACAGAAGCTCAAGTCGTGTCTGAGCCTGAAAATGACTCAAATAAGCTAGAAAGAAGATGATCGTCCCATTATGGGCACCTGAGCTTATTTGGGAATCTACCGGGAGTTATCCTACCTTAGAGAAATACATCCGGTTACCGGCAGAGTCAGACCTGCACAGGCAAAAACCATGGCTTCACCACAAACATACTGGTCTCCACCCCCAGTCACACTGACTCCATCCCAAACACTCAACAGAACAACAGAACCCTATTCCAGCTAACGAGATGCAGGAGGTGTTTGCATTCATGCACAGGACAGGAGGAAGGGGAGTGGCTACAGACTGAACTCCACAGTATTGTCACTGCAATCAAGTCTATAAACTCAACAACTTGTGTCAGACATCAAAACTGAGCAACAAGGTGGTGACACCGTCCGACCTCACCCTTCTACCACAGACGTCTGAGCATCTGGAGCTGCAGCATTTGTGGAAATGGAAAATGGTGAATTTAATGGGTGGCCCCAAACTTTTCAGCAGTCGTGTACTCTGGATACGAGTGGAATAACAAAGCAAAAGTTGAAAGACGGACTCGTCTGCAATCTGCAGCCCAGCAGAAAACATCTGCTGCTGTGACATTAAAAACTACACAGTAAGGCATTCACAATAAAGAAGAATGTCGATTATTCTCTCTTCAAATGTAATGAATTATGTTACACGTCTGTGAGCACAAACAATGGAGCCTTCCTGCCTGAATGGTTTGCTGAAGTTGGAATGGAGGAGAATAATCTCAGAGTTTAATAGAAGATTACACAGCGTAATTAAATCACACCGCACACGGCGATAACATCACTGCTCTGAAACTTCTACCGCAAGAGCTTCTGTGTTACAGAAGGTGGGGTTTAAAGGGGGGTAACCTGCACTTTAAGACTGCAAAACACTGAGTCCACACCTCTGTGGATATGTAATATATATCATTTACAAAGGAAATGTTAAACATTTTGATCTTTAGCTACTTTAATTCCCCAGACAATGGATGTCTGGCCATTAATGGTGATGACAGTAAAACGGTCACACCTATGATCAAAACAAATATATGACCTACGCATGCTAAAACTGAAACATCTCAAAATCAGAAATGAAGCTTAAAATAGCAGCTGTAACTGTAACTTCACAACAAACGTGATTAGAAGTGTAACAGCCACAATGTGCACAGGACAGGCCAGAGCCATCTACTGAGGAGGCTGAGGTCTTCTGGTGTGTGTGGAGAGCTTCTAAAGACATTCTTCCACTTTGGTATAGTGAGACTGAAGTGTACTGTACTGTGCTGTGCTGTATTTTACTGTACTGTGCTGTATTTTACTGTATTATGCTGTACTTTACTGTATTGAGCTGTATTTTACTGTATTATGCTGTACTTTACTGTACTGTGCTGTATTGTACTGTATTGTGCTGTATTTTACTGTATTATGCTGTACTTTACTGTACTGTACTTTATTGTATTGAGCTGTATTTTACTGTGCTGTGCTGTATTGTACTGTATTGTGCTGTATTTTACTGTATTATGCTGTACTTTACTGTACTGTGCTGTACTTTACTGTATTGAGCTGTATTTTACTGTATTATGCTGTACTTTACTGTATTGTGCTGTATTGTACTGTATTGTGCTGTACTTTACTGTATTATGCTCTACTTTACTGTACTGTGCTGTACTTTACTGTATTGAGCTGTATTTTACTGTATTGAGCTGTATTTTACTGTATTATGCTGTACTTTACTGTACTGTGCTGCATTTTACTGTATCATGCTGTATTTTACTGTATCATGCTGTACTTTACTGTATTGAGCTGTACTTTACTGTACTGTGCTGTATTTTACTGTAGTGTTTTTTTTGTGTATTATGCTGTATTTTACTTGTACTGTGCTGTATTTTACTGTACTGTGGTTTTTTTTTACTGTATTATGGTGTATTTTACTTGTACTGTGCTGTATTTTACTGTGCTGTGCTGCATTTTACTGTATCATGCTGTATTTTACTGTATCATGCTGTACTTTACTGTATTGAGCTGTACTTTACTGTACTGTGCTGTATTTTACTGTAGTGTTTTTTTTTGTGTATTATGCTGTATTTTACTTGTACTGTGCTGTATTTTACTGTACTGTGGTTTTTTTTTACTGTATTATGGTGTATTTTACTTGTACTGTGCTGTATTTTACTGTACTGTGCTGCATTTTACTGTATCATGCTGTATTTTACTGTATCATGCTGTACTTTACTGTATTGAGCTGTACTTTACTGTACTGTGCTGTATTTTACTGTAGTGTTTTTTCTTAGTGTATTATGCTGTATTTTACTTGTACTGTGCTGTATTTTACTGTACTGTGGGTTTTTTTACTGTATTATGGTGTATTTTACTTGTACTGTGCTGTATTTTACTGTGCTGTGCTGTATTTTACTGTATCATGCTGTACTTTACTGTATTGAGCTGTACTTTACTGTACTGTGCTGTATTTTACTGTACTGTGGTTTTTTTACTGTATTATTCTGTATTTTACTGTACTGTGCTGTATTTTACTGTATTATTATGTATTTTACTGTACTGTGCTGTATTTTACTGTATTATTATGTATTTTACTGTACTGTGCTGTATTTTACTGTATTATTCTGTATTTTACTGTATTGAGCTGTATTTTACTGTGCTGTATTTTACTGTACTGTGCTGTAGTTTAGTGTATTATGCTGTATTTTACTGTACTGTGCTGCATTTTACTGTATTATGCTGTATTTTACTGTATCATGCTGTATTTTACTGTATTCAGCTGTACTTTACTGTATCATGCTGTATTATACCGTATTGAGCTGTATTTTACTGTATTATGCTGTATTTTACTGTATTATGCTGTATTTTACTGTATTGAACTGTACTTTACTGTATTGAGCTATATTTTACTGTACTATGCTGTATTTTACTGTACTATGCTGTATTTTTCTGTACTGTGCTGAATTTTATTGTACATTTCTGTGCTTTACTGTTCTGTATTTTACTGTATTCTGCTGTATTTTATTGCATGTTACCACGTTTTACTGCATTGGGCTGTATTTTACTGTATTGTCATTTTTTATTGTATATTGCTATATTTTACTGTATTATGCTGTATTATAATGTATATTTATGTGCTTTACTGAACGGTATTTTGCTGTATGTTGTTGACAGCTGAAGAGTTCTGTATGGATTACACAGTTTTTAATTTAGTTGAGTACTGATTTGGTATACTAAACTTGGTACTGGTACTAAAATCAGACTTCTGATATGGAGCCGACACCTAGTAGCTGATTCTCTAATGAAATGTTGCACTGTAGAGGCAGCGAGAGACTGTCAGTGAGAGATGGTTAAAATGGGTGACAGCTTGGCCTGATGTTCAGAAAGGCTCTCTTACCCCTGCTGCAAAGCCCAGACTTCCATCCAAGATCCGCTTCTAAGAGAACCAGACAGAAACAGAGAGAGAGAGAGAGAGAGAGAAAGGAGAAGAGTGAGGACACGTCAGCAGGTGTCTTATCTACATACACATGGAGAATGAACTTGAACTTGCAAGAAATCAGTCGAGCTCCCAAACTCATCAAAAGGTGCTTCTCATGCCAAAATCTTCAAAACAGTGTTTGATCACCGAGGACCCACGGTCAACACTGCCAACATCTGACAGCATATCTTCTTACCAGGCCAAAAGCCAGCAGCGGCCTATAGGGGCACGGCTCTTCTTATCCTACTGTTTATCTTTCTAGAACAGGTTCCTCAAGCAAACCTCCTGCAGTCTTTCACTTCACATGCATGATAGAAGGTGCTACACTCTTTAAAAAGATGGTTCTTCAAGGGTTCTTTAGTGAAGAAAAAGGTTGCATATAGTGCCATGAACACTCAAAGAACCCTTTGAATGATGAAAGGGATGAGACTGATGTAGATGGTTCTATATAGCAGCAAAAAAGATTCCCCTATCATTTTCAAAAAGGTTCTACACAGAACCATCTACAACACAATCTGTCTGAAGAACCCTTTCACAGTGCAAAGAACTCCTTAATCATGCAAAGGGTTTTTTGAGTGTTCATGGTTCAATATAGAACCATGTTCTTTACTAAAGAACCATCTTTTATAAGTGTGCACTCTTCATCCCGTAGAGTCGTTGATTTTGTCCCAGTTATAGTTCATCTGCCCGGTTTTCATGCAAACACATATTTTCCACCCACACGTTCATCAAGTTATCGTTCACTTCAGTTATCGTCAGACACTTTAGAACAGATTAATGAAAAAAACCGAGGTGGCACTGTGTACTAAAGCAGCTCTGACACAGCAGCTGATAACTTTAAGAGCTCTGTTCTAATGTTCTTTAATATAAGACATTCTAGAGTAGAGATGCAACATGTGATCACAGCATTTGAAATGATAATCAATAACTGATGGCCAATGATATCTTAACAATGATTTAAACAATCTATTTTACTGCAAACACTGTATATACATCACATTAAGGCCACCAGTGGTCATTAAAGGGAGTCTCAGAGTGGCCAGCAGAGGACGCTGTGGAGTCTAGAAAAAGGAAAAACTACAAATAGGACACAAAGTCAACGGTTAGAATTGCCATAATTTCAGTTTGGGACATTTATCTGGATATAATATCAGGCAATAATACATCGTGCATCTCAACCTCACAGGACTGTAGGTCACATATCATTCATAACAGTTTGGAAACTCTATTCTACCACTGAAACAAATACCTGTGTGCCGGAAAAGACAAAGACCAGCGCGGCTCCTGCAGCGGTCAGCGCCCAGGTGAACATTGTCCCCAGCATGGCCTGGGCCACTGGACTGTGCTCAGGAAGCATGGCGCCTGCCTGCAAAACACAGAGCAGTTGAAGAGCAGGATGTAGTAGTTTGTTCAGGACTTTGAAGGACAGAAGGGTGTGGCTCAAACTCAGGGGTGGGGACACAAAGCTCTCTGCTGATTTATGTAAATACATTCATCACAAAACACCTACAGTAGTCAGTACGAGACGACAAAGAGCTGTGAGAACTCACTACAACCAAAAACCCAACCTGTGTTGGCATGAACGACACAACGTAACTGACAGATCAAGTCTAAACCACACACGTATGCTAAGAGTCAAGTCAAGTCAACATTTTAGAGGTTCAATAACCTCAATCAAAGGCTTACGTGAATGGGTTTTTGTGTTATTATGACACTGATTTTTATAAGTCAAGTGTCAAATGTACTCATATAAATATTCCAAAACATGGTATTACCATCATGGCAGTGTCCAAAAATGGTTGATTTTTAGTTTTGGTACATTTTTATCACTGCTTTTAGAGAACAACTGCAGTGATGGTAGCCCGTTTTTTATTTGTGGTAGGTAAGCAAGTAAGTATGGAAGGAAGGATGTACGTACAGAAAGAAGTAAGTACATACGTACGTACATACGTAAGTAAGCACATATGAAAGGAAGTAAGGAAGTAAGTATGTACAGAAGGACGTAAGGACATATGGAATGAAGTCAGGAAGTAAGTATGTACGGAAGGAAGTAAAGCAGTATGTATGTATGTATGTATGTATGTAAAGAAGTAACGTAGTAAGGAAGTATGTACAGAATGAATTAAGTAGGTACGTAAGAAAGTAAATATACATGGAAGGAAGTCAGGTAGTAAGTACGCACGGAAGAAAGGAAGTATGTACGGAAGGAAGCAGTACATATGGAAGGAATTAAAGAAGTAAATACATAAGGAAGGAAGTAAGGACATATGGAATGAAGTCAGGAAGTAAGTATGTACGAAAGGAAGTAAAGCAGTATGTATGTATGTATGTATGTATGTAAAGAAGTAAGGTAGTAAGGAAGTATGTACAGAAGGAAGTAAGAAAGTAAGTACATACGGAAGGAAGTAAGGACACATGGAATGAAGTCAGGTCATTCAGGTAGTAAGTACGCACGGAAGAAAGGAAGTATGTACGGCAGAAAGTAGTACATATGGAAGGAATTAAAGAAGTAAATACATAAGGAAGGAAGTAAGGACATATGGAATGAAGTCAGGAAGTAAGTATGTATGGAAGGAAGTAAAGCAGTATGTATGTATGTATGTAAAGAAGTAAGGTAGTAAGGAAGTATGTACAGAAGGAAGTAAGAAAGTAAGTATATACGGAAGGAAGTAATGATGTAA
>BRDA01012913.1:10648-23446 GCA_036984385.1 Crenuchus spilurus | reverse complement strand
AGGCTGACAGTGTTGAAGGTTTGAGGCTGACGGTTTTGAGGATGAAGGTGTTGAGGCTGACTGTGATGAGGATGAAGGTGTTGAGGCTGACGGTGGTGTAATTGCACAAGCAGGTTTTATTTAAAGTTGTCTTAACTTGTTTATTCCTGTAGACACTCTGAACTTTAAGCCCTGTATCATGATACGCATCATAACGGCAGGTCCTTACACAGCCCCAGTGTTCAGAACAGCTCAGTGTTGGTGTCTGACCTGTTCAGTCATAAACATTTGAAGTTGTAGACTTTAAAAAAACTCCACACAGTGAGTTTAGGAATATGTTTAGGATGTTTTGTCCTGTTTATTTCTGTCATTAATAAGAGACGGTTTTCTGGCAGCCAATCATGCTCATGTTTAACGGACGAGGTGACGAGGTGGCATCCAGTTAGTCCAGTTACTTTAGGTTCTCAGAGAAAATGTGTATTTATTAAAATGAACAATGTACACATTCTACTTATTTTACACAATTTAGTTTTAAATTTAGAATCTAATACCTGTTGAGTTTGAGTTCTCTGTGTCTGGACTCTCACTCACTCTGTCCTGGTTCAGAACAAGGTTCTGGGCTGTGTTCTGCTGGTGGTCCGAGGAGAACCCCTGCAGGCTGAGTGTTTGGGTCCTTCACTGAAGATTGTGCACCAGCTGTGGAGCAGAATGTGTGCTAGACAGGTGAGAAAAGACCAGACGTCATCATCATCTCACAAACATTACAGCGTCCCCTGTTATTGGTAACTAATCTTACAGATGAATTTACTGCTTAACTAAAGTCTTTATAAAAGGGACATTTCTATTGGTGCTTGTACCCGCTCATGCATGAACTCAGTGTTGTTGATTTTGGTGTTTGTGATTTTGTCCTGACTTCTTTTCCTGCCCTCGTTGCTGTGTGTTTATCAGATATAAAATGTAGATTATTGTTTGCACATTGCTGTTGGATTTTGTTCAGCTGTAAATGAAGCACAGATGAAGCTGTTCTCTCTCTGTTATCCAGATTCAGATCCATCCCTCGCTTCAGCGCACCCTGACCTCACTTTTGTCAATTTCAGCCATTCTGATTAAAAATCTAGAACCACACACAATAAAGCAGGTAAGACCTGCTGATCTTTTTCTTCTTATCCTTTGTTCTTAGTTTTTTTCCTTCTTATGATTTACGACTTGTACGGTTTTTTGGATTGTGTGCTTTGTAGGCATTTTCCTGCCTGAGTGGCCTGAATCTGCAGAAGTGCCCGGATGATCTAGTCCTGGCTACTTTAGAGTTTTTGGCCTCCATGGGGAAAGTGTTTGTTCCCTCTGATATTCAGGTACTTCTACTTTTGTGGAATATTTTTTCCTCTTTTCAGTGTGTGACTGATGTTTTCCTGTGTTGCATGGTGTCTAGTCTCAGGTGTTGCCCAGACTATGTGCTCTGTTTGACTCTCTGCTGGCTCACAAGTCCTGGCTGATCCGTCATCATGCCCTGGAGGCCTTTGCCGTCTTTGCTGAGGTCAGCCTTTCCCACCATTATCTTTAATTCAGCCCTTCATCCTGTGTTGACAATAATAATATGAATAATAATAATAATAATAATAAAAGAATCAGACCTGTATGCAGATTTGTACATTATACACTCATATCTGTACATTATAACCACCCCTGATTCAGCTCAGATGCCACCAGATGGCATATAAATAAGTGAGCACCAGTCAGTTGTATCAGAGTGTAAAACCATCATCATGGACAAAGGACGTGATGTGACTGATGTACATGATAATAGTGTAACAGTGAAACATGGTGGAGGTAGTATCTCAGAAACCACTAACTGTGTGATGTTCTAGAGCTGCTGTAGTGAAGCTGTACTGAGAATGGACGTCTCATATACTGACTGTCTCCCAACATTACAGTGGTGCCCCACAGTCATTGATGACCAAGGGGAGTAGAGCAGTATTGTTATCTGTCTTTAGCCTTTAGATTCTTCCAGTCCAACATAAAAAATAGTGCAAGGGCACATCACTCATGTGAACATTAGCAAACCTAGCTGACAGGAAATGAGCACAGACACAGACCTCGCGTACGTTATTATAGTGTCATAACTAGGACTGGGTGATATATTAAAAAGTTTTTAAGAAATATCGATATTTTTTATATGAGATATAAGATGAGACAATATCGTTTATTATGATATACTTTATGTTGCATCGTAATTACACTTGTAGATCCCCTATTTTACCTCTGCACAACTTCACACCGCCCCTCCTCTCTCCTTCTTAAAAACTCCCCCCTCCCCCACTGCTTCACTCGTGAGGCAGGCAGTGACAGCATGGAGACAGAGAGACGTGAAAGAAGTGATCACAGAGCAGTTGTTAAGTAAAAAGAAAAACATTGGATAAATTATTTGGAGATGTTTTGGATTCAGAGTGGCAGATGAGCAGCAGAGTAGTGTGTTCAAGTCTGAACAAAAGGTTCGAGCACCGCTAATCTTTTCCACCATTTACAACAACGTCATAAAGAGCCGAATGAGGAGTGTGTGAAGCTGCTGCAGCCTCAAGTCCCAAAACAAACCACGTTACAAAAGTCATACCTGTGATGTGCTTTATATGAGAAAACGTGACGTTACTAAAACAGTGCCGTCATATCTCTAAAGACATGGTCCCCATCTCATCTGTGGAATAAGGCTGCTAAAAACCCTCGAGCTAAGATACCAGTTATCTAGTCTGAATGACTTGTTCTGTTAAATTATGAACATGTTCTGAGAAGTTCTGCCAAAAATGTTACCCCGCCAGGGAAAAACAGGTCAAATTCATTCTTTTTTTTCAAAACAACTTTTTTGTGAATTTAAGTTTTGTTTTTGATCAAAATATGTACTACGACAGATATCTGAGATTATCTTTCATTTACAGCAATAATACAGAGTGGATAAGTTTTGTGACTAATGTGAGTGACACGATATTGACACGATATCTCAATAAGTTGCCCAGTGACTTTGGCCTGGTTTTCCCTGGTGGGGTCACATATGTTTACTGAAGGTAGAGCCGCCCGTCTCGCCCCAGTGTCCAGCAGGAGCTGCAAGCCATACGTGTGTGTGACTGTACATTTCATTTCCATTCAGTCTGTTTACATGTTTTGTTATTTGCTCAAAGTACTAGATGTACAGGAGCACATACAGGAAGCACTTTGATAATGTTTACTTCACTGGAATCGGACTTTTTAAAGAACAAGTCAGCCTTTAGCTATTTTTGCTCTGTTTGTTTTCTGTTTACATGTTAACACCACAGCTGTGAGTCTTGTTATGGAGGAAAAGAACATTTATTTTATTTGAGGAGAATTATTATTTATGCCAATAGTTTATTTTTGAGCAATTTCTCATGTACATCGATGGCTGAATGGTAATAAAAGTGTGTGACATTTGGGACATGTAGCTTTGACTCAGAAGTGACCTCATTACCTTATGGGAAGAAAAAATATTGCGATATCGATATTCAGCTAAAAATATTGAGATATAATTTTTTTTCCATATCGCCCAGCCCTAGTCATAACCCCTGTGTGATGATAGAGAGTCATCACTGTCAGTACACGACCCTGATCTGAAGCTGCCTTTTCTTTCATTTGAAGGTCACCAACCACGAGGAGGTCATCTCTCAGAGCCTGACGTCAGAAGAGACAAAGAGCAAAGTGGTGAATTTTCTCAGCAAGGTGTGCTCAGAGTCGTCCAGACAAATTCCAGACGTCTGATTGAGATGTTATGTATGAGTTAACTGAATGTAGATGAATGTCTCTGCAGACTCTTGCAGCGCAGGAGGCTGAAGAGGTTCGGATAGAGAGGCTAAAGGCCGAGGCAGGCGTGAGAGAAAAGCTCAACCAGAGACTGGAGACAGAAGACAACACACCTGTACACACACCTGTCACAGAGGAGGTGAGGAACCACTAAAACTAGAGAGACATGTGGAGGAAAAAAAGTAAAATCCACAAGAAAGTTGAGATACCGGCTTATTAATGACTAATACGGGCTTATTTAAGACCAACACGGACTTGTTTAAGACCAACACGGACTTGTTTAAGACCAACACGGACTTGTTTAAGACCAACACGGACTTATTAATGACTAATACGGGCTTATTTAAGACCAACACGGACTTGTTTAAGACCAACACGGACTTGTTTAAGACCAACACGGACTTATTAATGACTAATACAGGCTTAAAGGAGTGACTATAATCATAGCTACAGGTACAAATGAACTGTGATCATGTGACTCAGACTCTCCTGACCTCGTGCTTAATTTAAAGGGAAAGTCAGAATGGTTTTAGTTTGTGATGATTTAAATCAGGACTTTGAAAGAAACGGCAGAGTGTAACTATAACGTAATAGTAGTTGTGTAGACATAATTGGTATATTTTCTGCTGTACTGTAATGATGAACAGAAGTTTGTAGTCCCAGTAGATTCTGTTTGGGTTTTTTATTACTGCAGAATAGTTTTGATGCTCAGCTGCTCATCACATCACAGAACATTATGTCTCTGATTGGACCTTTTAGCCAGTGAAAGAAACACCAAACAGTACTTTTAATACAAACATGTCCATGAATCTTGACTTTGGCATGCAGGTCAAGTTTAGTGATTGTGCTGTGATCTACCTCAACAAGGACCGATAACAAATTCCTGTTTAACTTAGTCACGCTGACAGCTTTTGTCCCACTCTCTTTAAACGTCTCTGTTATCAGCCCTGTGCCAAGCGGGCACGACAGGAGACTAGCAGGGATGAAGAGTACGAGCGCCACCTCCAGATGGCTGAAAGTGCCCTGAAAGCTCTGCAGGCGACTGGGACACTGACTTCAGCCTCATCTCCTCCACAGTGGGTAACAACCAGGCTCCAGGCCCTAAAGACCCTGATCACCCAAATCTGCCTTCCTACAGACCACACGCCCTGACACGGACACACAGCTTTTAACACGGCGCTGATCTTAATTTAGTCAGAACTTTTAACTGGCTCACCATGTTTGTTTCAGGAACACTTTTTTAAATAAAGTTTACATGTAAAGGACTCGGGTTCTCTAGTGTGTATTAAACTATTCCTCAGTTACTCTGTTGCACAAGCATATTAACACTACAGTCACATCCACTGAGGCTCAGCAGTCCGACTCTGCTTTAGTTCTTGGGTGGAAGACGTCTTGTGTGTCGATCCCAATTCCCCAGTCAGGGCTCTAGAGTGTGACATGGTTGCACATGCGACCTAACTTCTCAATGGTGCGACTAAAAAAAATCTGACAATCAGCCGTTGCATTGTTTTTCTGCTTTCATAAATTGTTGTGCTGTCTTAATTGGCACAGGTTTACAGCTCTATACTTTTTTCATTGTAATAGCACAAATATTTATTGTAACTGCACAAACCAGCACAAATGTAGCACAAATAATGAGATCATTTTGGTGCAATTTGACCCTTTATGGGGGGGCTGCTTGATGTAACATCTCATAAAATGTTTTTTTTTAATGTATATTTAATACAGAAACAGCACAAATGATGATTTCTGCAGCACAAACGAATGAGACCGTTTTGGTTCGATCTGGCAACATATGGAGGGCTGAGTGACATCACTCGCCCAACTTTTAAAGCTTTATAACTAGTGAATTAAAATAGCACAAACGTTTATTTCTGCAGCTCAAAGGAATGAGACGGTTTTGGTTCGATTTGGTGACATATGGGAGGCTGAGTGACGTCACAGGAAATAAAATGCATTTTAATATCTTAAAAACAGAAGCAGCACAAACAGTGCTTTCAATATCTGTCGTGGTTCAGATATTCCTGTACGTGTGTACGTTTGAAAATGCATGCGAGTTAATGCAAGCATCAACTTTTTCAGTAAGTTACCTTTCTTGTAGAAGTGTGCTCCAAATAAAGAAATGTATGTTGACCAGATTGTTAGTTAATCATTTACAAGTCAATATTGCCTATATGGACAGCAATAAAAAAGTGAACCTGTAAAACTGTGGTGTTAAATGCGATGCGGTCAAAAGTTTGGGTACACCTAAGATAAAAATTGAGGCGCACCAGTGCAAAAAGTTAGTCTAGAGCCCTGCTAGTGCGGATGAGACTGAAGGGTCCTCAGAAAAAGCTCCCTGGTCATTTCCTCTGAAAGAGTAGGACTGTTGTCCTGACTAAACATCCCCTCTCCATCTTTAGGGGGCAGCCATGGGCTGGTGGTTGGGGAGCTTGCTGGTTCGATTCCAAGGTAAGACATGACTGAAGTGGCCTTGATTAAGGCACTTAACCCCCAACTGCTACCTGGGCGCTTTTGACCGGGACTGCTTACCACTTCAGGCATGTGATTTCTGTGTAACTGCACTTTATGTAAACCGACTCAGTCTCTCCTCATCGGTCTATTGTGGTGCGGACCAGCTGCAGGTGCTGCTTGAGGTGACTCTGAGTGTCTTGAAATGTAAGTTATGCTGGCCTCCACTCCGGCAGCCGCGGATATTAGTGATCAAAAATGAACATCCGTCTACCTGCACTGTAATCATACATCAGTCTTTTGCACAGACTGAGTTTATTTCATCACCAGATAATTAGTGTTAAAGGTATTCATTGGGCAAAGGGACACCCTGTATGTATACATAAACATCATTTTGTAATTATAACTGCTCAGGCCTGACTGGGAACAAAAAAAGAATCAAACATACCATAAAACCTTTTTATTCCATCAGCATTTAACAATAGAAATAAATTATCTTCTCTCTTTCACTCGCACATACAGACCCCACACCAAACCCATCTGAATATATACTAAACGTTCATGTTGAGACTGGCTAACCTAGAAGACTCCTTGCCTGTAAAAGGTAGAATATAGATGAGAGGTTTATGGCACCAGGGCTAAAACTGAAGACAAACTTGTGAACTCCTCGTGATTGTACGAAACTATGTTCAAGCAAGGTTTGGCAAAGAGCTACAGACGGTTCTTATGTAGGAGCAACTAATTAAAACCAGTCACTTCAAGTGGATCCTTGGTTCAGTTTCTGTCTCTGCTAGGCAGCACAAGTATAAGAATCTCATGAGGCTAAATCTGCAATGCCCGTTCATCGTTATTACAATGATTGAAGTCACGTTATTGATCATGCGAGTAGTTACTGGTCTCCTGTGCCATTTAAATGTGTATGAAGTTCACAGATTCAGGGAAGTGAATAGAAACTTGGCAAAAGTAACTTCATGAATGTAGCCCTAAAGCTACACTTCTGCACTGAAAGTCTCGTGTGTTGTCATTTCCAGCCCTGTCTCTGTAAACTGATTTGTCTTGCACTGCAACCTTTTATGGCTTTCCATTCATCACCAGGCGTTCTCATCCTCCCAGTTGATGTCATCACCGTCACCCCAGCCCTCTCCTTCAGTCTATGAAACGGAAGGAAAGTTGTTAGTAAGATTTATTTATAAAGCACATTTTAAAATAAGCTGTTCAAAGACTGCGTTCACATTACAGACGGATTAATTCAGATTTTTTGCTCAGATCAGATTACTTTGACGGTTCACATTCATAAACGTGATCTGTATCTGTCTCTGAAACAGCACATTTAGACATTCATGCACGTCAGTCGCCGTCCCAAACAACAAAAACGTCATTTGTAGAGGGTTGCCAGGTTTGCTAAAATGCAGTCGGCAGTAAAACTTCAGAGGTAACTGGATGCAGAAAAGAAAATGACAAAATTAGAAGATGTACTTATTAAAGCTTCTTTAATTGTCTGTAATTAGACACTTTAGATTTTGTTAGTTTCAGCTTATGTAGTGTGACTGTATCTAAGAAAATGGGTAGGAATGACTGGGGACCCTGTATTAGTGAGACTGTATTAAAACGGACATATTAGTAACTGATGATGGTGTTTTGCTCAGGACAGTAAACAGCTGCTGGACTGGACATGATCAGGTGGAGAAGGAAAATAAAAGCCAGACGGCTGATGAAATAAAATGTTTAAAGCTAGAATATTACATCAGACAAGAACAACATTCCACTCCAAAACTTCAGCAGCTGGTCTCCTCACTTCCCTGATGTTTGTTTGTCAGAAGACAAGATGCAACACAATGGTAGTCGTGGTGCTGTCCCAACGTTTTTGAGATGTGTTACTGCCAATAAGTTGTAAATGAGTTAAAATTTTTCATGAAATGGTAAAAAGTCTCACTTTAAACATCTGACGTGTTCTATTGGGAGTAAAATGTGTGTCTGAGATCTGCAGATCATTACATTCTGTTGTTTTTATTTATTTAACACAGTGTAACTGGGGTTGTATGCTTATTAAACAGTGAGAATATTTTAATAATTGGTTACAATCAGGGGGGGGCACCGTGGTTATCACGCTCGCCTCTCAGCGCCGAGGTCTTGGGTTCGAGTGTCTATGTTCTCTTCGTGTCTGTGTTAGTTTCTTAATAGAGTCCAAACACATGGAGATCAGGTAGATTGGGTACTCTAAATTGTCAGTGAGTGTGTGCACCCAGTGATGGATTGGCGCCCTGTCCTGGGCATAGCTGAATAGTATAACGCCCTGCCCTGCGCCCAGTGAGGGGGTAGGGGACTAACCGTGACCCTGATAAGGATTAAGCGGGTGTGATAATGGATGGATTCACTTGTGCATCAGCCAATCTGTGCTGAAGTCATCACAAGACTGTGAGTAAAAGCAAACAAATCTCACCTCTGTCAGGTCAACTGCAGCAAACTTGGCAGTGAGTTCCAGTGTGTGTGTGTTGTCTGGCTCAGTGTGGGAAACTGGTACAGCTGAAAGTTCTGTAGGTTTGCCAGAGAAAAGCATGGAGGACGAGGATAGCTTTATGTCTGGTACCATGTCAGCAAAGAAGTCCAGTTCTGGATCATTCACTGGTTTCCTTTTCACCTCGATAGTAAACTCCTCTCCCAGTCCTCCACCTCCCACACGTCTATGTGTGTTCTTGGGTTTGGGCTCTGCAGGTAAACCTGCTTTGCTGCCCAGATCTTCTCTAGTCTGGTCCCAGCCAGCGTTCCATGATGTACTCGTTTCCGCAGCAGACTTCACAGCAGAGCTCAGTCTGAGTGCTTTAGACACTCGCTCAGATGCTGTGGATACAGACTCAGTAGCCTGTCTTGAGGGCTTTGACACTGGGACTGGTAGAGGTACAGTGTGCGGGATAACCTCCGAATCCTCAAAATCGTCCCAGGGCTCTTCTACATCAGCGGAGGGTAGATTAGAGATGCTGTCTGCAGGCCGTATGCTGATCTGGACAGGCTGGCTCTCATCTCGGTCAGACCTCTCCTCCGCATCACCCCAGTCAGGCCACTCCTCGTCAGTCTTGGTCATTCTGCTGCCGTTCTCTCCCTGATTCCCACTGCTGAAGCCATTCAGAGTGAGAGCCACGTCTCTGCTCAGCACTAGACAGAAATAGGCCATGTTAAATTCTTCTCAGTCAGGTTAATACAGTACTCAGTGCTTAAAAACTGAACTGTAATACATTCTTACAGCAGTAAGACCACATACAATCAGTAATTAGCCCAGCTTCCCAAAAGCTCTGTAGTATTAACATCACCTGAACCGGTACAGACAGTGTATAATGTGATGCTCACTCTAGTATTTAACTATGATGTTTGTGCCAAGATGACAGCCAAACCTACTTTCTTACCTGTCTTTGATGTAGAAGAGTGTTGGGCATCAGCCGGTTCTCCATTTGGCTGAATAGAGACCAGATTCTGCAGAACCAGCTCCCTGCCTTCACAGGGCTTCGGAAAGAAACTCATAACCTTGGCGGGCTGCGAAATATGGGGAAGTGAAGGTCCTACAATGTGAACTGGCGAGTCTGCACAATAAAGACAGAAAAAATATCATTTAAACAGCACTCAGCTCTGTAACTACCTACATATACAAGCTTAGAGAGTAAAAGCATGGCTTATACATGTCATTGTTCTCTGTATTTAATCAGAATGTTTAGGGGAAGAATGCTGTTCTAGGATCAGCTTAAGCCTTTTACACAACACTGAGTGCAGACTAGGATTACTTCAAACCTAATCCTACATCAGTGTTCTTACTGTGAGATGTCTGATATGGACCAGTGTACTGAAGCAGCATTCGGCAATATTTACCAATGACCTCACTGAGTGAGAAAGCTGATCATGTTCTAGTGAGGAACAGGTTTTTTATTTTGAAATTTCACAAAAATAAAAAAGCTCTTTAAAAAACACCCAAAAATTAATAGAGTTTTACACTACCTAAAAAGTAAAAAAGGCTGATGGAAAACGTACCCCTCCCTCTACTCTACATTCCTTATACTCCCTAAAAAAATCATAAAAGGTGATCCCAGATTAGTAATCTTATAATAAAAAGTCTGATAAATACGGGAACCACAAATGAGCAGATTAAGAGTGAGGTACATACTGTCTGGAGTGACCTCTGTTGACTTGGTGAAGTTTGGTGTGGTCCGCTTGAAGACCTTGGTCCTCTCTCCACCCACCACCACCTGTGCCCCGAGCAATGGTACCAGCACTGCTAGGCTCTGCAGGGTCATGGCTACCAGAGGATCACTTGTATCCCTCATTCCCAGCAGCACCTGCAAAAGCATTTTAAATGATGTAGTAATGAGCTCTAATGACAGAACAAAAGGCTGAATATCACAGCTAGGACGACTGTCACAGGCAACTAAACAGAATTTAAGTCCACTAACGAGAGGTTCGGTGTTGTAG
The DNA here is from genome assembly GCA_036984385.1 of Crenuchus spilurus. NCBI lineage: Eukaryota > Metazoa > Chordata > Actinopteri > Characiformes > Crenuchidae > Crenuchus > Crenuchus spilurus. The sequence goes on along the minus strand of BRDA01012913.1, from coordinate 12,763 downwards.
GTTGTATTTACACTATGTGGAGTTTAGTTCTGCAGATCTATACATTCACTTTCATTGAGCAGATGTTCTCTCAGTCTTTGGGGTCAACACGATGAGGATTAACAAGCCATGCAAGCAAAGATCAGTGAGACAGGCCTCTGAACTCTGCATGACTCACACAGCTGTCATGATGAAGACTTTCCCTTAACTGTGTTTAAATACTACTCTTTATCTCTTTTTTATTTTACTATTACTTCTTATTCCATATGCAGTCCAACATTTCAGAGTGTTCATTTATCACCTGAACACTACTACATCTCTCTTTCCATAACATTATGTACTGCCACTTTACATATTATATATATATTGTACTTTGATTCTGAAAGGACATTTAGAGATGAATCACTGGATGTAACACATCACCACATAATATTTATTACTTATTACTGTGTGTTAGTTTACTGTACTATACAGGGAGTCTTGGTTATTTACCTGAGTAACTAACACTACTGAAGATCTGGTGATGAAGTGATTAAATAAAAAGTCTGTGTGTAAAACACGGACATGTATGATTACAGTGCAGGTAGATGGGTGTTCATTTCTGATGACTAATATCTGTGGCTGTAGGAGTGGAGGCCGGCGCCCATACAGCCATCTCCATCAGGAATTTCTAAAACTGGTGGATGACCTTTCCTAACATGCAGTGTTGGGTTCAGCTGTGCTTGGACACTGATGGACATTTTCAGAACGTCGCAACATCAGACTGAGGTATATTTAATTCAAATGTCATCACCAGATCTTCATTAGTACTCACATTATTCACCATCGTTTGGGTAAAGAAGCTAACAAGACACCCTGTACATCTTCTATTTATAATAACACCTGCTTTTGTTTGTGTTGCTTGTGCTGCTATAATAAAAGACTTTCCCTCTGGGATTGTAAGAAAGGTTGACCCCTACAGACCTGACTTCCTCATTTACCTGAGGTAAGATCTGGTTCTTGAGTTCGTCAAGCGAGAAGAACTCGGCGTAGACGTGGATATGTGACAGGAGAACCATCCGTACGTGTTCTTCATTCACTTTGAAGAGTTTCAGAAGTTGTGGGACTACATGTCTCCGGTACAGTGGCATAGACAGCAGGCACTCCTCACCAGCACCCACTCCAGAATCTAACAGAACACGGAGAACACATTTTACACATTATAAGAGACTTATTTTACACAATTTAGATTAGTTCCAGTGCCGAGAGTGAAATGTAGAATGGTGGTCTGATCTAGACTGTGTTATTTTCATCTGTATAATTTTTATAATAAATTTCAAGGTATATTCAGTCCTTGGTGTTGTAATCTCCAAATCTGTGCTTCTCTATGAGGAGATCTCTGTTGTTTTGAATGTCCAACAAATCGAGTGTAGAAGGTAATACACAGCACATGGTCATGGTTAGCCTTTTAGTGTTGATCACACCATTTTCTCTCTCACTCCCTGTACTGGCACGGAGAGCATATGATCTGTAGTTGACATACAAATGTATTCAGAACTTTTCATTACCCTTCTTCGGTCGTAACAGGTGAGGCAGGAAGCTTTTCACAGCCGTGGGCTCAGCAAACACCAGCGAGTTCAACAGTTTAGGAGCCAAACGGGCACCAATTAGCTCCTCTGGGAGGCTGTGAACCCGGTCCAGCAGAAATCTAGTGAGACATGCAAACGTTAAAACAGAACAACTTCATGATTATAGCTTAGATTTAAATAATGAAGAAAAAGATGAGGAGAAAAGGCTGTGCTAAGGCTCACTTAAAGAACTCGTGTTTTTCTTCCTCTGATTTCAAAGTCAAGCTCTTCAGAAAGTTCATGATGTCCAGAAAGTCATTCCTGTTAAAAAAAAAAAATCACACAAAAAAGTTCTTATAAAGTACCACAAGAGAAATTACAAGCCACAAGTCACAGAATTTAATTTTAGCTTCATCAGACTTAACGTTTAATAACAGATCTAGTTTTTATTTTTAACCCAATTTTGTAAATTCAATTAACCCATCCATTCTCTAAAGACTCCCCCGATCACTTTCATAATCTAAAAGAAAAAATCCAGAAATCACAATGTATGATTTTTTAATAATTTATTTGTGTGTTACTGCTGCAA
>BRDA01012912.1:26734-40418 GCA_036984385.1 Crenuchus spilurus | reverse complement strand
AAACACCACCTCTGCCATCTCTTCTGCAAACACCACCTCTACCATAAACACCACCTCTACCATGTACTCCACACTCAAAAATTCATCTAGTTTTATTTTTTGCAATCTCCGACATTCAGTATGTGTTCACTGTATAAGTGATAGTAAGCAGTAAAGTAAGTATTTTTTTAATTCCTGTTGTTTTATTATTTTCTGTATTGCTAATACGAGTTAAACAGACAGAGTAAAGCTGCTCATATTTTTCACAAACCTCACTGTCACTTCTGGAGTGAAAATAGTGCACCAACCAAAATTATCCATCCAATAGTGTCCTGTGATCACCATTGAAGGACTAGAGGACCAACACAAACTGTGCAGCAACAAATAAGCTACTGTCTCTGACTTTACATTGGGAAGATCTAACAAGTTATGTGTGTCTAATAGAGTGGTCAGTGAATGCACACAGTATTTAAAATCCCACAGCTCTGTGTGTTTGATCCACTTGTATCAGATTATATCACTTGTATCACATTATAACACACCACCATCACATCACTGTCACTGCAATGCTAAGAATGATCCATCATTCAAATAAGATCTGCTCTGTGAGGGTCCTGATCACTGAATAACAGGTGAAAGGAGGCTGACAAAGTTTACAGAGAAGCAGATGGACTACAGTCTATAACTGTAGAACTACAAAGTGCACCTGTATGGTCAGTGGAACTGATAAAATAGACAATGAGTGTAGACACAAGGAGGTGGTCTTACTGTTCTGAGTTGAATGTGTATAACTGGGTTGAGATTTGGACACTGTTGCTGTCCGTTGCTGGGAGCACCTCCTAATCCTTGCCTGATGCAGAGGAGAAAGAGCTTTGATTTGACTGCTGTTTCAACAGTTGATTAGAAAAGATAAATCAAGTGTGTGTGTGTGTGTGTGTGAGAGAGAGTGTGTGTGTGTGAGTGTGTGTGTTGAGCAGTCAGCTGGGTGGATTCTCCTGCATGTAGGAGCAAATTCAGGGCCATGACATTGTACTGATTTCTCAGTCATTATCACCCCCTCCCACCCCCCCATCCTGAGCTCAGGAGGGCGGGAACACAGTGCTGGAACATGCAAAAGAATGTACTTCATACCTCCACACGTTCTTCTGATCAAATGCTGAAAAATACACTCTCACACATGTTTTACTGCAGACACAGCGAGGGACAGCCTAATATGGTGTAAAATGAAATATGGATTATTATGTAGGTCAAATGTTGAAGATGAACATGTCTTTGGTCATCATCTCATACTCCCATAACAAAATCATGTCCAACATTTTTACAGACATCAAACAGATATTTTTGGCATGTATTTAATATTCTGTATGTATAAGTTACAGAATTCACAGCCATGTCATTTTAATCTCCTTCTTGGTGCTGTAATATAACACAGTTCAGAAACATGTAAATAGCTCACAATGAGGAGATCTAATGTAAACAATAAGAGAAGTGCATATACTCAGTACCATTTACTGAAAGTTTCTGTTCAGCAAGAAAATATGTAAATAATAATTATATACAGTAGTTATACTATAGTAGTTTATATATATAGTGTGTGTGTGTGTGTGAGAGAGAGAGAGAGAGCACAAACTTTTTCACTTTCAAAAACTTGCGGCTTGCATTGAAAAGTTTGAATCTTAAGCCTTGGATGCCCACTCTTTACACTGCCCCTAACTGCATTTATTCACATCTCCCTCTGGATTGGGTTGCCAGATACTATGACACATATCCCACACCGAAACAACCATTTGAGAGAATTTACCAATTGAGCACAGCATGAGAAAGAGTTAAATAGATGGACTCTGTAGAATGAAACATTATAACGACACACATAGTGTGAATTCTATACCACACCTTATTTAACGTGCCCATTATAACACCAACGCTGAAACACACATGAATACATGGACTGTGTGACTGGGGCCTCATCACTCCCCCCTTTCACTCTTCGTCCTCTTTAAGCAGATGCTTTGCTCCAGGCATACTAAGTAGGTGACACAACACTTTGTGTAAATAACATCCTGCAGGATCACAGGGCAAAACCCTGCTGTGAACCACTTACATTTCTGTGTGTGTGTGTGTGTGTGTGTGTGTGTGTGTGTGTGTGTGTGTGTGTGTGTGTGTGTGTGTGTGTGAATCCATGTAACATCTAGTTCATTGAGCAGCAAGTGTGTCTGTAAGGTCTTTGAAGCGTATACAGTAGAAAATACATCTCTCTCTCTCTCTCTCTCTCTCTCTCTCTCACTCCTCTGGGTTGCGAGCGTGTCTCTGCATCTCTGTCTGTGAGCCCTCGGCTTTGTGGGCGGAATAGGAATTACAGGGTGGGTGGAAGAAGGAGAGAGCGAGGGTGAGAGAGGGAGAGTTAGATTGAGGAGGCAGGAGGGAGAGAGTGGAGGTGGAGGAGTGAGTGAGAGACTGTTAGATTGAGGAGAGAGAGAGAAAATCCATGGAAGGAGCGTCGTGAGCACAGAGATAGTGACATTGACTGAGACAGGCTGTGGACAGAGACTCTATCACACTGCACTCTCACGTCTACACACACACACACACACACAGCCAGTGGATGGATGTGTTTACAGAACACGCAGTGGCCTGACGTTGGAGTGTTGAGCCTCACACTGCCATAGATGGAGCAAACTTTGAACATCAATCCTGATGGAGTGAGTACCTGACACATGCATATTAACTCTCTCTCTCTCTCTCTCTCTCTCTCTCTCTCTCTCTCTCTCTCTCTCTCTCTCTCTCTCTCTCTCTCTCTCTCTCTCTCTCTCTACAGTTGTGTAAACTGTATTTGTGTTCTCTTCCTTGTTGTGTCACTTAGAGAGAGAGGTAGTGACACACTTCTGAGTGTGTGTGTGTGTGTGTGAGAGTGTGTGAATGTGTTTAGTATGTAAGACAGCAGTCGTGTAAGCGCTCGTGCCTTTTTCACACGGCTCTCACAAGTGCCTGTGTGGTCATGCTATGGAATGTGCAGGTCTTGTGGAATGGAAGGTGTGCTGTGTTTTTAAACACTGAGCTGTGCTCAGATTTAAACACAGGGTATATGCTGAGAATGCACTGATGATCATTGTTCTTATTACTGTTATATAAACCTGCTGGTCAGGGCTGGTCCTGTAACCTTGCTTAAGTCATTGCTGGGCCCTGAAAAGTTCTGGGACATAAGTGCTTGAAGATCAAATCCAGTGTAAATATGAGCAGAAATGGATTTGTATGGACTGCAGAGCTGAAGTGGATAAGAATACATGAAGTTTTGTCTTCAGTGTCAGACCTAGTGTTAAAGAACGTTACCAGGCTGTTGCCTTCTTGCTTGAGGCAAAAGTCCGTCTTTGAAGTTCATCTTGTTGGAGCATATTTCTGGAATATGAAATCAAAATCAATTAAAGCTGCTGATCAGATCATTCTGGAAAGCTGGATGAATAATAAATGCCTCCCTGCTGTCTTGTCCTTACCTTTTCTATCTCACAGCAAATGCAAACAGTTCATTACTGCGAGCGAAATGTCACGTTCATTACTGAAGTCAAACCCTGGATATGCATGTATCTTACACACACATGTTGACTTTTTTATTGGAAAACTGCTGTGAAGTCTGCGTAAACGATTTGCTGGCATCTGAGACCATTTGTTCTGCTATAGTCTTATTTTTTTTTGCTCGAGGAACTAAACATAATTAGCCCAAAAGATTGGAAAGCTTGGGCTATTTTCTTTTCTTGGAGATGACTGATCCTCTGCCGTCAGTGACACAACCTTTATGTGTAGAAAAGCTTCTGCATGTGATCTGTATGCTGTAATATTGCCAACACATTATGCAGATTTACTCCCCAATTTCCTGTATGAATATTCAAGCTGATTTGAATAATTTGCTGCTATGAATATTCAGCACAGGCCTCCACCATGATGTCTTTAATTGGATTTGAGAGTTAATGATGTTCAATTTCCTTCATAAATGTGCAGCGGTTCCTTCATAAACTCATGGCATGTATGTGCATTTGGCTGTGTGGGATGTTCTATGGCAGATAAGGTCCACAGCAGAGGGCAGTGTTGAGGCAGGTTTGAGTCTTCCTGGCTTTCTAATTCCGTGGGAGAAAGTGAGAACGAGAGGGGGTTTCTGTGCCCTCTTTTGTCATCTTGGTGCCTTTTCAGGCTTTTTGTAATGTTCCATTATTCGTTGAATTAATGTGTGTTATAGAGTTTTGGAGTTTCTTTGTATGAGAACGAGTAATTTCCCTTTTATAGAAGATTTGTAATGTGATCCGTCTCTTTTCCCCTAATGACGTTAAATGTGATGATCACTAAGACCTATTTTTCCCTTCATAAGACCAGTGAATGGTGGGAGATCAGGTGATACACAGTTAATAAAGTTTTTTGTTTGTTGCCACCATGATTTCTGTTGGTATTCCAGATTATGGAGTTAAACGTTCTGGAAAATCTAGTCATACATCAAAACAGCTCATTTTTGTTCATAATTTAATTCAGTAAGGTAAACTGTTCTATTTAATTTTCATTGTGTGTAAAGTGACAATCTAAGCCTTTTTGCTTTAATGTTAATCAGTATGGCTTATAGGTGATGAGTCATGAGTCAGTCAGTCAGTAATATGAAGGTCAGTAGTTGTGTTGACACTGTGAGCAGCTGCTGGAAAGGAAATCGGCATCTCCATAAGTCTTATCAGCAGATGGAAGCATGAAGTGCTCTAAAATCTCCTGATAGATGCTGTGTTGACTTTAGACTAAACACAGTGGACCAACACCAGCAGATGACATGACGTCCCAAACCATCACAGACTGCAGAAACTGCACACTGGACTTCAGACACTTGGACTGTGTGTCTCTCAGACTCTAGGAACTGATTTACAAATGAAACGTAAAAGTGACTTTCATCTAAAAAGAGGACTTTCTCTGTTGTTCAAGAGTGGCTTGATAGTAGAACTGGAGGAGAAGCTACACAGTATTGATACAGTTTGAATAGTAATTTATTTACAATGAAACATTCTGGATTTTTGACATCTCACGTGTAATGAATATAAAATATATGACAGTTGATCTTTTTAAATTCAATTGTGAACAAAACTGGACATTATCATATTTAATGTCTGTAAATTCTGAAATTTGACTACTATTTAAAGATATTTAATTTACAGTCCCAACTTAAACTGAGCTGTACTTCAGTGATTCACTCACAAATCTGATTTACACAGTTTTCCATTGATCACACGTGTAGCTGACCAAGGCATGTTTGCGGTCCAAATGTTGCTTTTTTTTAGCTAAGAACTGGAGCTGTGCGGCTAACATTGCTAACAAACACTAGAACTCAATTGTAAAAAAAAAAAAAAAAATCTAAACTTTGCTTTCCATTGTCTGGCACCCATGCTCTATCAGTATGACACGTAGGAAACCATATCATGACAAGGAACTTACTCTTGATGAAACATTCTTTCTGACTTGAGAACTTTGGGTTCCTGATGAGATTAAAGAAGAAATTTAAATGTAAACACATGTACCATACACTACCATCATCACATAGTATACTCCTGCACAGAGATGTTTAATTGTAAATACATTTACCTCAGATTACCATCATCTCTCTGTATAATCTTCCTCAAAGAAACTTGAATGTAAATAACTTTCCCTCGGACTGCCATCATAGATTACCTTCCACCAGGGTATATCATTTGTGTACAACTGATTGATGTACACTGTGGGACCATTACAGTGCACATGATGTTCTGCACAATTTTTTCAGACACCACTACAAAATGGCAGAACCACAAAATAGTGCAGCTTCAGACTCACCGTACATTTCACTGAACATTCCCCTCCATAAAATAATAAAACTTAAAAACAATAAAGTTACAATGTCATGAAGTAGTCAAGTCAGATTTATTTATAAAGTGCTTTTTACAACTGATGTCACAAAGCAGCTTTACAGGGTTAGTAATAACAAAACACAAAATCCCCAGTGAGCAAGCCAACGGCGACAGTGCCAAGACTCACTTAGAGCTGGAGGAAGAAACCTTGGGAGGAACCGGACTCACATGGGGAACCCATCCTCCTCTGGTCTACTAAGTTCTTGATAAATCACATAATAATAATAATAATATTATTATTATTATTATTATTATTATTTATTATTATTATTATTATTATTATTATTATTATTATTAAGAAGAAGAAGAAGGGTAATCAGTGCAGTTATTTAATTTAGTTAAAGGAATGATTGGCCTACAAATCAGATTTACATATTTTTCCACAGCTGTAGGTCAGTTCTGACATGTTTGTAGTCCAAATTTTGCTTCCTTAGTTTAGAACATTGTTTAAAAAAAACCTCTCAAACTCAATAGTTACCCAGTCATTTACATCAAAATGTCTCACCAGAATATCTCTGGCATCACAGCTCTAGGTAAATTAAAGAAGTGAAGCCTGGCCTGTAAACATGTCTTGGCTGTTCTGAGGTAAGTGGAAAATTGTGTAAATATGATTTTTGAGTGAACCGTTGCTTTAATACATGCGGCAATAAGAGTAATTATGCAAAAGCTGGTATTTGTGGGATATGAGGCAAGAAATTGTAAGTGCAGTTGTCATTATTGGTGTTATATTATTATATATTATTATGTTATAAATAATTCTCCATGCACATCTCCTGAGCCCAGTAAACCCAGTAAAATTATATGATCAACCTCATGGCTTGCCCCATACATCAAAATATGCATTTCAAATAAATGAAGCCTCTGTTTATTTATTGCTCTGTAATTGCAGTGAATCAAATCTCTCAGCTGGAAAAAGGTCTTTCTGTGTCTGTTTGGTTTTAGTGTGAATTAGTATTTAGTGTATTAGCTACATGGTACAGATAGTAATAGCTGGAAAGTTGAGTCAGGCTTATTACTGAAGTCTAAAAGAGAGCATGATGAAATTCAACTTAAATAGTGACATTTGTGAAAAAAGTGATTCTGTGTAATAGCAGTAAGGTTTGAAATGAACTAGCTTCAACTTGTCTCAAGTATTTATGGTGGCAGCATTTGTTTGAACTGATTTCTTATGTATAGATAGTATCTGCAGTTGTCTTTGGACACAGTCTCATTGAAGACCTTTAACTAAAAGTAAAAAAAAAAACACTTCAGTTCCAGAACGTTCTTGCTTAGTTTGATGGCTATTTCTGAACTTGTCAATCATGTTAGCATGTGCATTCAGGGCTGTCAACAAGCAGGTGTGGCCACCAGACTGTAGCTTTCAGAAATGAGTAGACATGCAGAGAAACCCAATCAGAAATCGTAGAGCTTGTACTGTATGTGTTTAGTTACTAACGCCTAGCTGTAGCTTATCCCTGGTCACTCCACTGAAGATAAGAGCAATGCAGCAGATGGTGACCTGAAGAATAAGATGACAAGTAAGAGGAATTTGAGGAAAATGATCCAGTATTACATGTCAGTGAGTGGCAAAAGTATGTCAACCATTGCTTTAAGTATCTGGTGTGACTCGAGTCGAGTCCGAATCAAGAGCAGATTAAAATTTTTCAAATGAACATTTCTGCAGACAGAAGCATTGGACTTGGCTGGACTCCACTGAGACAAAACCAAGCCCAACTGAATTTGAGACTGAGACAGCTCATTTATGATCTTGAGACTGATACCACACTTGAGTACCACAACACTAGCCAACACCCTCTCTCAAAGGCCTCAAGAAGCTTCTGCTGGAAAAAAAAGCAGCCAGATGTTTTAAGAGACTTTTTTTCAACCTGTGAGACAGGAAGTTGTCCACCGTTGCATGTGCAGAACCTTTGTGTTTGCACTTGTGGGACGTCCAAAGTTCTTATTGTCCATTGTGATCTAAACCTTGTGCAGAAACCTTGTAAAATGAGACGTTTTATCCTCATGACGTGGCTGCAGGTGGTACGTCCCTTCCAAAAGCCCCCTCTGTAGCCCATTAATGAAACTGAAGCCCCTGTCTGGAGGGCTTTTTCTTGTCTCCTCATCCTTCCATGAGATGTTTTATGTTTGGGAATGAAGACAGATGCTTATTTGAAGTGAAAGCGAGGGGCTGGGTTGGTACGCTCTGGGAGCTTGGGATTTTCTGGCCTTTTCAGTGGCGGATTTATTTGGATTGAACCCGGGCCAGGGATGGTGAAACGGTGGAGTAAGCATTTCTGGAGTCTTCAGAGAGAGACTGTGTTGACTTCATTCCACGCTCAATAGGAGCACAGCCTGACATGTGTTCTGTTAGTCACTATACAAATCAAACAAAAGACAGGAGAGATTGCAGCAGCAGAAAGAATTCCAGAATTCTGTATTCCTCACTAACTAAAGTCAATCTGCTTCCCGCTGAGAACCACGGTTGTCATAGAAATGGAACTTCCTCATCGGCTAGAGAAAGCAGCTCTCTGAGTGTGTGTGTGTGTGTGTGTGTGTTGAGCGTGTCGGCTCTTGCTGTAGAGGAATGACTGGGAGTCTAGGCGTGTGCGAGCTATGGCTCCAGCAGTAGTGACACAGCGTTCCTGTGTGTTCTTAGCTCAGGTATATGAGGGACGTTTACCTCCATAAAATGCTCAACATGAGTTTGAAGAAGAAACTTTCTTTTAAGAGAGTCAGCAACGTTAACACGGTGAGTCTGCTTCCACTTCTCTACCTCCATCTCTCTCAGCTCACTGTGGTCCAGTTCAGGTTCATCCAGTTCACTTCTGAAGAATTCACTTCATAACAGATCAGGTCAGTTTATTTCAGTTCACTTCAGTTTGGTTCACATCCGTTGAAATCAGTTTGTTTAAATTCCGCTTTTCTAAGTTTTTTGAGTTGAATTCAGTTCAGTTTGTTTCACTGCAGTACCGTAGAGTTCAGAATAGTTCAGTACAGTGTAGTTCATTTCCTTTTAGTTCAGTTTGGTTCATGTCGGTTTAGATCAGATGATTTAATTCAGCTAAATTCGTTTTTGTTCAGTTGAATCTGATTTACATTCATTCAGTTAGTTTCACTGCAGTACTGTAGTTTTTTTGGCATTCATATAATTTCACTTCAGATCATTGCAGATCAGTTTATTTCAATTAAATTCAGTTTAAATCACAACAGTTCACTTCAGTGCAGTGTGTTGACATCAGTTCAGTTCAGCTTAAAGAAGCTTTATTTGTATCTGATGTCAAAGTTTAGTGAAGTTTAACTGCTGAACAACACTCGTTTAGACTCCATCACTTTGTCTCTTTCCCTCATTTAATCCAGTAGAGCTGGTTGCTGTGCTCACAGCCTGAAGAACTGCTGGATTAGTGAAATAATTGTGAGAAAATCACTCTGATTTGTTCTGGACAGTTTGGACACACCTGGACTTGTTTTGGTAATTGTGTGCTGACAGCAGCTGCTCTTGCGAAACGGTGCCCTCGTTTTAAGTGTGTGTGTGTGTGTAGATTTGTGTGTTGTGTGTGTGTGTGTGTGTGTGTGTGAATGTGTGTAGATTTGTGTGTTGTGTGTGTGTGTGAATGTGTGTATATGTGTGTGTGTGTGTTGTAATGTAGGATACAGTATTTAATCAGGTGAATTAGGGTTAGGTTTAGGTTTAGGGGTTTGGGTTATCTACCCTCAGCTCCTGCTTTGAGTTCTGGGATGAAGTGAACAAAGTGGAGACACTGAATCATCAGCGAAAAGTTCGATCTCCCTCTCTCTCTCTTTCTCTCTCTCTCTCTCTCTGTCTGTCTGTCTCTCTCTCTCTCTCTCTCTCTCTGTCTGTCTGTCTGTCTGTCTGTCTCTCTCTGTTTCTCTGTCACTCTTTCTGTCTCTCTCTCCCTCTCTCTCTCCATCTCCCTCTCTCTCTCCCTCTCTCCCTCTCTCCCTCTCTCTCTCCCTCTCCCTCCCTCTCTCTTGTGTCCAGGTTGTGAATGGCCCTCACTCTGCCTCTTAACAGATGAGTCTTTGTGTCAGTGTGTGTTGCGTGAGTTTAGGTGTGCATGTTTTAGTGTGTTTGTGTGTGTGTGAGAAAAGCTTAGCTTTGTGGGACGCTGCAGTGCAGAGTCTGCACAGTATTTTACACATGTTTCAGTATGACACACACACACTTGTTTTTATGTGAAGTAAGGATGTGGAGTTTCCTGTATGTTTTATATAGACACCCAGTTTCTATTTATTTTCTGAATTTAACACATTGAAAAGAAATAAAACACAATATTTAAGGTGGCATCACAGCCACATATTACACTCTATTCAATATGTTACAGTCAGTGAATGAAGAGTACATTCAAATGAAGATGTTAGCCAAACCCAGGACAGAGCATGACATGAACATTTTTATCTGAGCCTAATGTGAGACTTGGGGGATGTACCTACACTCAGGAGGAGACATGTGGGAGTCCTTTTCTCAGGAGAAATCTCTGAGCAGCAGATCTGAGACTTAAACTTGTTTCATTTGATCTCATTGTTGACAGGAGACACTACTGAGATGTTGGGGAGATGTTTGTATTTTTCTTTGGTCTGACCTTTACTCTGGACACAGTGCTGCTCTGTTGTTTTAGAATCAGGTCATGTTCTTCAAACACTTGTAAATGTACTTGTATAATGACTTTGGCAACATGTTCATGTTTGATGATTTCAGCAGAGAGAGAGTGTGTGTGTGTGTGTGTATGTGTGTGTGTGTGTGTGTGTGTGTGTGTGCGCGCACATGTGTGTGTGTGAGGGTGAATCTCTGCTCCTTAAATGGTAGCAGCAGTGTCTAGTCTTTGCATACTGAACTGCGTAGTGAATTTAATGATTTATGTTGTGTTTAAACCCCCGACCACTAGATAACAGTAGTAAACTATTTTCAGCCATTAGACTTTTCCGCCAGAGATGTTATATAAGGAGGAGACAGCTCACTGGATAAAATACAGCATGATGACTGTAGTAAAGAAGCCCATCCATCAGTAGAAAGAACAAATCAGCATATTAGTAAAGGGTTGGGGGGGCGGGTTAGCACACACATTTTTAGCACTGAGGTTTTGTATTCAAGTCCACATCTGGGTGAAGTTTGTTCTCCCCATGTCTGCATGGGTTTCCTCCCACAGGCCAAAAACATCAAACATAAAAAAGGTCAGGTGAATTGGGTACTCTGAATTGTCCGCATGTGCACCCAATGATGGATTGGTGCCCTATCCCAGGCTTGGCTAGGATAGTGTAGTGCCCTGCCCTGTGCCCATTGAGGTGGTAGGGGACTAACCGCGACCCTGATCAGGATTAAGTGGATAAGATAATGTATGTATGTACAAAGTATGTTGTTATAAACAAGAGAGAGATGCACACGTGTAGCAGCCAGAATAACCTGAATAATTGTGTCTGTGTTGTTTGAACTCAAGTTCATTTTCATCAGATTATACCAGTGATTGTAAATATGCATTTTAAACATGAATGTCTCTTGCAGTGTATGTAGGTCTCTCCCCATTCAATGACATAATAGTCTGGACTTAACTGCCCAGAGGTCTTTCCAAGATGGTGGCAGACTTGCTTCTACTCCAATGGAAACAAGTAGCGGCTGCTCAGCTACATTTTCATTAGCAAACCTTGCTGATTAGTAACAATAGCACCGATGGTGTCAAACTCCAGTTTTGGATGCTCAGTGTCCAGCAAAGTTCAATGATGTCTCTGCTCTGACAGTACAATTAAACCTGCTGAGCTGAGTCAGGTGTGTTTGATTAGAATGATCACCAAACTGCAGGAACCTGATCCTCCAGGACTGGAGCTTGACCCCCCTGACTTACACAGTTTTATTAATGATATATCTCACTTTGCCTAGAGTATCGCAATACCATAGCACCTTAACAGTATTTCAACTGAAACACATCCACTGAAGCTAAGCAGGTCTGGGTCTGGTTAGAACTTGGATGGGAGACCTCCAGGGAAGAGCTTGTGTAGTGGTGTTGGTAGGAGAACAGGAGGCGCTATTGCTGTGTTCTGTGTGGATTGCAAAGCTCCAGTGTAATGACGGGGCCACTGTACAGTATAAATGGTGCTGTCGTTGAGATGAGATGTAAAAGCAAGGTCCTGATTGCTGAAGTCACTGGTCATTTCCTCTAAAAGAGTCTAGGTCAGGGGTCGGCAACCCGCGGCTCCAGAGCCGCATGTGGCTCTTTCATCCTTACGCTGCGGCTCCGTGTGGCTTGGGAAAAAAAATTATAAGTATTTAATTGAAGTTGTATTTATTTGTTTTTGTTCTTTTTTATTGTAGTGGTTCTAAATTTGAAGATTATTGTGAGCTTGAAATATTAAAATAAAATATATATTTGTACGTATTTTTTGGCGTCAGACTCACCGAAAGCCAGTATATGATGAAAGTGACGTCCTACGGCCCTGATTTGCAGACGCTGTTCGCAGAGGTTCAGGAGCAGAAGTCGCATTAACTATGGAGTAAGATCACTGTTAAAAACCCACACAAGCACAAACTAAATCATACACGTATGTATAAGACTTAAATTATTACGGGTACGTTTTGAAATATTATGTTTACTTACTTACGAATACTTACTTACGAATAAGTCACCGGGCTTCTAGGCCAAACGCATCGAGCGGATGAACAATCGATTCGACACGTATGTGTGATAGTGGTTAGCAGCCTAGGCCACACTCAATAGAACGCGTCATATCTAAATATGAAATACACTAACGAGGAAGACGGATGTTGAAGAAGAGAAAATAAGAAAAGTAGCCTGTCTATTTGTCCCTCCAGCAACTGACTAAACTGCTTCATTAACACTTAAAGAAAACATAACATTACTGCAAACCCTTCATTTACACATATGTATGTCCTATCATGCATTTTACTTCTTACATGAATAACTTATAATGAATAAATGAAGTTTGTGAAATGACCACACAAATTAGGCAGACACTGTAATAATATATGTATTTACAATGTTGATTTTGAAAAATAAGTCAAGTAAATGATAAATGAACATTTCTACTGTGTGTGCACTTGGGAATGATAAGATTTTGTTGTTGTTTGTAAGAGAGAGAAGACAGTTTGAAATAAAGTGAATGATAGTGTTAATATTAAAGAAAGGAGTAGAATGGACATGGAAGAGGATGACTGTGGCACAAGTGTGTGTGAGGAAAATTGTAGCATATTTTAATATTTTATGTGCAATTCATTATTATTATCACTGAACCTTACTATTATATATATATATATATATATCTTATTTTTATACTTGTGGTGTTTTTTACGTGAACCATTGCACAAAATTTCGTTTTCTGTTCACTTTGGGATGCAGTAAAATGACAATAAAGTAAATCTTGAATCTTGATAGTGTTAATATTAAAAAAAGGAGTAGAATGGACATGGAAGAGGATGACTGTGGCACAAATGTGTGTGAGGAAAAGGGCCAAAAATGTACTGATGAGTTCACTTCAAGACTGTTCTGTTACACATCTGATCAGACTGAGAGATGAACAGTAGATGGTGGATTTTTATCTTGTTAAATAATTTCAGTACACAGGTGATGTCTTGCACTCCTCCAAGCTACACACAACTTCCCTTCACTCACTGACAGCCTTCATGCAGCTTTTCAGCAGCTTTCAGTCCAGAATAGTGGCCGCGGATCCGCAACGCCATCTACACACTGTTACCCACATTACAATGGAGTTTCACCTCTTAACTAAAACGTAACTCTCTACTACTTAACAATATACACTGCCATGGTAATATTAAATAAATTAAATAATATTAAATTAAA
>BRDA01012910.1:53970-72627 GCA_036984385.1 Crenuchus spilurus | reverse complement strand
TTTGGACATTTAGTGGTGTAGTCTCTTAGGGGTGTACTCACTTTTGTTGCCGGTAGTTTAGACAGTAAAGGCTGTATATTGAGTTATTTTGAGGGGAGAATAAATGTACACTGTTATATAAGCTGCACACAGACTACTTTTCATTGTGTTAAAGTGTCATTTTGTCAATGTTGTCCATGAAAAGATATACTTAAATATCTGCAGAAATTATGTACATATAAAAGTCATAATCATAAATGCTGTTATTCCCTGTGGAAAAGCCTAATGAGATAATGTATGAGATAAGTGGCTCCAATAGCTTCATCATTTTAAAAGTTTCTAGAAAGCACATGATTTTGTAGTCTACACTAAGCTTTCCTGTCTTACATGTCATACGTACCAACAGTGGGTATATTCTGTTGAAACCTTAAATAATGGAAGAACACATTTTTGGGCAGAGCATGGATATGTTATTGAGGATTTGAATGCCAAAACTGATTCCGGATCAGCACTTTTACTCTCAGATGTTTGATACAAATAGTACCTGGACCTATGGAGAGTGTGTTTATAACTGAATATGGCAGTATTGTGCATTTTGAGGTAGGAGAAATCAACGAAAAGACTCATTTTACGTGTGAGTTGTACAGCATTATATAAAAACCTTTGATTCATGTGAGTGAACAAAACATTAGCAGCTTTTATGGATACTACTAAAAGTACAAACTACTGAAATGTATGGGATGAAAGTTATGCTGAAATGTCACTCAAATTTTGAAACAAAGAGACTATTCTTCTATTTTCTCTTTCTGCCACTGCCAATAGGGACCTTCTGTCTCTCCTGCCATGAAAGACAGAGATTTCTCATGTTACTGTTTACTCTATGCTGTTTGCTATTTGTAAACAGTAAAATGTAATATCTATAGTATCATATGCCTGCTGGCATTCTTGTATTTCAGTGTTGTATCTGTGTGCCACAAGTGCTTCAAAGACAAAGCTTAAGTCTACAGACAGTTAATATCATTCCCTGGCTTAGTCATACACTCTTAAAAATAAAGGTTCCTAGATTACATATATGCCTACATTGCAAAAATTGTCAGTGAATCTTAATATTATGCAAAGATTCTCTAAACATGCATCACTTCACGCTTGCACTGATGGTCCATCAGAAGAGGCAGTGGAGGCTGAGCATCTTTAAAATGTCTCTAAATAAAGTCAATCAACACAACAGCAAGTTAAGTAACAGCAGACTGTTCTAAAAAGCTACTAAAAAGTCCAAAGGCAGGAAGAAACAAAATGTGCTGTATTGTAACTGTACAACTGAAACTGTATTATTTGTTAATAGAGTTTGACTGAGTTGTATGATGGAGTTCCTTTACAAATAGCCTGGCTGAGTAGATGTTGCTAGAACATGCTATATTGAGCATTCGTCAGTAGATGGCACTTGTATGGCTTATTTTATTGAACTGGCTTTAAAAAAACTGTACTGTGCTTAAAGAGTCATTGGGACAGTTCACTGTCATTTACCTAATTCAGCATTTGTGGATGTTTGGTTAGATTAAGATTCCCATCAGCCTCCCATAACATTTTCCTCATGGACCACCACTGCATGTTTGCCCATGTTTTTTTTTCAAGAACCATCTACCGAAAGATGCTTTTGTGAAAAATATTGTTTCTCTGTGGCATCACTCAAACCTTTTTATTTTTAGGACTGTAGTCTAAAGGATCTGAATTACTTCAGTTTAGGTTTTAGCGCAAGCACTGCTGTGTAAAGCAGGCTTATGAACGTTTCAACTTTAATCCCATTCATGGTATATTGACTCCATCAGTTCTTGGGGTACCAATCTCCTCTTCAGTCATCCAGCATTAAGGAACTCCTACAACAAGATGCTCCTCAGGATCATCTGTGGACCACATGCGATACATGCTTTTTGATTGGCTGAAGTAGCCAAAGCTTTGCTCTCAGGGTAATGTCATTGACCGGTGCCATGTTCATCTCTCTAACATTCCACTGTTGTGAAAATAAATGATACACAATACTCTATTATTATGTAAAATAATACACAGTCTGCGGTATTAGATTTTTTGGTGATCATTTTAGATGTCTGCAATTATTATTATTATTATTATTATTATTATTATTATTATTATTATTATTATTATTATTACCATCTAGTGTACTATGTAATAATAATATATTGGTAGTGAATGTGTTTGTATAATTGTGTTCATAGTTTCTTTAGTGACCACACTGCCTTTTGTAAAATTACAATTTTTTAAACATTTAACATTTTTATTTATGTTTGTAAACATCCAAGCTACTGTTCAACTTTCCTGCTTTCAACCCTCACTATGTATTTTTATCTCTTTATGACATGGTTTTACTGCCAACTTGATTTGTGGATATGAGTTGTGAGTTGAATATTAGTTTAATACTTTTTAACAACAGTCTTCACTGGATTAGGCTGCTGGTCAAAGTCAGAATTAAGAGAATTTATTGAGACAGTACCAAAGATTTAAATGCCTTTAAAGGAATATCCAGCATTTTCCAACCTAATCTCTATATATCTGTCACATATGGTTTATTACCATAGAGAATCATTTTGATCAATCTTCCCAACACCTAATGACTCAAAGTGGAGTTAGGACCACACCCAAACCTTCTCCATAATTTATGCCCTCCAAAATCTTTACTATTCCTTCAGTTTCTTATAAAATCTTTCTCCTTTCATTCTTCCATGATTACATCTTCCATCAAATACAATTAGAGGGTAAATTTTTCTCATGTGCAAAAAAGTTGCCTAGAAGTCCTGCCCTCTTCTCCTCTGTCCCAGTCTCAGTTTAAGTCTAAACCTGCAAATAGAAGCCATTGGGCCGTTGCTGAGTTCCAGGACTAAAGTACAGTGGAACCTCAGTTATTGTTTGTCCTGATTATTGTACAATTCAGTTATGGTCAACTTTTTTCGGGAAAATTTTGTCCCAGTTATGGATCTGACCAGTTTTTGTTTGCGTGCCCATATGACTCGTTGCTATTTTAGAATACTAAGCATCCACCCACATGTTATCACTTACCCACATGTTAGTCATTCATTCTGGTTTTGTTTCTCATTGTTTCTCGTTGCTAATGCTCAAAACAAACTAAAACATGTCACACTAAAGCGACAGCACACAGCACTACAGCCTGAAAATGGGTGTAAAAGCAAATAGCAAGAACTAGCATACAAAATAAAGACTGTCATCTGGACCACACCAGCACTCTCTAAAACAGAGCATACACCTGTGAGATTGATGTTAAATGTTCATTTATCCATTTCATTAGTCTTCTGTATTTATTTCTCATTGTGTTATGTATGTAAAACTATAGTTATTCTATATAAAATGTATTTTTGTTAATGTTTTGGAGTGTCTGGAACAGATTCATTAGATTTACATTATTTCTTATCAGAAGTATTGCTTCAGTTTTTATCATCAGGCGCTTTAGAACAGATTAAAACAGATTATTAACGAAAACGAGGTTCCACTGTATATTTATGTGCCTCATATTGCACACTATGCTCTATATGTTTATATGACACATGTACTACACTAGTGTGTTTGTAGGTTAGTATTGTCTCAGACTAAACATTTTCACTAAAGGGAAGTGATATCCTCATTTCCTTAGGCAGAGCTTGATAGCCTCAATCATCAATTTCAAAATAAAAGGGTTCACTTTTTTTGCTCAATTTTTCTGTCCACCAAACTCAATTTGAAGACTTTATCTGTACATCTGTGCAATGTTTAGTAAACATAAACATAATTGTTCAATGTTCCACACTTTTTTTGTTGGATTTTGTAGATCAACCAGATATTACTAGAACGCTACACTTCAGTTGATGGTGTGAACACACTACTCACACTACAAATCATTAGTATGTTACGTACATATGTGATTTAAGACAGTATGTAACATTATACTCTAGCAATATGGGTACAGTTAGAAGGACACTAAGACAAACTACAATGACTTTGTAGACAATTTAAAATACATCTGTAATTATTTAGTAAACAAAACAGTGTTAAACAAACCAGAATATGTTTATATTTTACATTCTTCAAAGTAGGCACCTCTTGCTTAGATGCCAGCTTTCTTGGCATTTTCTCAGTCAGCTTTATGAGGTAGTCACCTGGAATGGCTTTCAGTTAACAGCTGTGCCTTGTCAAGAGTTTATGACTTGCATTACTTGCCCTTTTTTGACTGGTACTGTATGTATGTGGACATGAGTAAAAACTTGACTGTTTTCCGGCATATATCCAGTCAGGTAAGATGCCTTGTCCAATGGGGAGAATATTTATATCTAAGATACTCAAGGCAGTGCGTCTTGCATTTAAAGGGCAAGTTATACATCATTTTGTAAAAAATATTTTAGTTTATAAACAACTTTAAAAGTACAAAAAAAAACTACTGAAATGAAGATATGAGCATAGTTGAAACAATACTGAGTGACACTGACCGCAAAAAATAAAAATTTCCCATTAACTCAGCAGCTGTCCATTGACTTGTATTATAATTGTTTTAACAGGGTTTTCTACGTATTTGGAATACATTGAAATGATACAGTAGGCCTATGATCACACATGCTGCAGATAGAGATTATGTTGAAAATGCTGGACTATATTTTTTCACTGGTGTGTGATGGTTAAAGCTCTGTATAAGAAGCCTGAGGTGGTTCTCCATAGGGGCATGCTTAGGCCATAGCTACAGTCTCAGGTTTGATTTCAATAGCAATCTAATTTCATGAACATTTTAGAAACATTTCACAGGGCACAATTGCAAAGTCTAGGCATGCCCCTGATACTCAGATCATTTGTTCAATTGTGCCATCATTAATGGCCAGCTGGTCAGTTTTGATTGTACCATGCCTCAGCTGATTAAACGATGTGAAGTGTTATTTCCAGAAAGGTTTATGTTCAGTTTTCACATGGTCGGATATTTTAAAGACAATGTTTAAAGACAGTGTTTAAAGACAATGTTTAAAGGTCAGTCAATGGTTGAACTGTGGTCAGCCTACAATTAAGTGCATAAGTATGTTGCAAACAAATACAATAATGAAACATTGCTGTGGATGTCATAAAAAACCAGTCTCTCGCAATGTTAACATTCCTCTAATCATGATTTCATTCTGTTGGTGGATCATTTGTGTTGATCTATTCATCATGAATGCTTCATATACTGTAAAGGGCAGCTGCAGTTTTCACTTGTAAAAGTCAAAATGTAGTGTGTTACAAATGTTATAAAATATAACAATTAGGTAGGTATATTATAACATATTTGCTGAATAGCACTGTTGACTAAGGTAAACTCTATTTGCTTTTTTGCTTCATTTTCATTCTTTCAAGTTCCGATTTTGTATAGATTTAGACAGCTACATTCATTAGAAGTTTTGCTGCTTTTTCCCGGTATAAATGTGGAAAATCATGCTCTGGAGATCAAGTCTACTTTGAATATGAAAAACCTACAGCATCAAAGTATTGATATGCTTTGAGTTTAGGTGAACAGCAGTGTAAGTGATAACATTATAAAGAATTCTTTAGATTTTTTGTTTTAGCATTGTGGTGCAACAGTGCTAAGTTTAACAAAGAAGATTGTGTTTATGTTTTTGACATGATTTATATTGATATTTATATATTATTATTTATATAATTCATTAAGTGTTTAACATATTGTTGTACTGTCATTTTTGGATTTTGTATTATGTTTTTTATTGACACTTTGTCCAAGTAAAGTCTGTCTGAATTACAGCTTTCACTGCCGATACGGGCCTATTGCAAAATTAAAAGGACTGTGAAATTGACATCAGAGAACACAGTGAGCAGTAAACTTTATTATGTCTTGTCTTACTGCCGTTTATTGATATCAAAAGTCATCATTTAGGCCTGTACAAAAAATTTCAGTCTAAATGTTATTTCATGGCAACCCTATGATTATTACAGCTGTAAGTTTCTTCACAATGTAATCTTACACTCTTAAAAGAGATGGTTCTTCAAGGGTTCTTTAGTAAAGAAAATTGTCCTATATAGAACCATGAACACTCAAAGAACCCAAAGGGTTCTTTACATGACAAAAGGGTTCTTCAGATTGATGAGGAATTAGAAATCTTCTGAAAATGGTTCTACAGTCGTAAAAGAGATGGTTCTTCAAGGGTTCTTTAGTAAAGAAAATATATCTATATAGAACCATGAACAATGAAAGAACCCTTCTCATGGATAAAACATTATTTGCATGGTGAAATGGTTCTTCAGTTTGACAAGGAATGTGTTGTAGATGGTTCTATACAGAACCTTTTTGAAAATGGTTCTATATAGCCCCAAAATGGTTCTGTTGTAGTTATAATGTCAAGTTTGTAAGAGGAACCCTTTTTGGTGCTATATAGAACCATTTTCAAAAGGTGTCACTATAGAACCATCTACACATGGAACTATAGAACCATCTACACATATAGCACATTCCTCATCAATCTGAAGAACTCTTTCATCATACAATGATGAGTGTTCATTGTTCTATATAGAACCATTTTCTTTACTAAAGAACCATTGAGGAACCATCTCTTTTAAGAGTGAATGTATATATCACCAAAAAGGATTGTTATATCATTACAAGCTTTGAAGAACCTACAAGCCTTGAAGAACCATCTTTTTTAAGAGTGTACATCAATCAAATGATTTTTGATACTTTAAATATGATTCCGCAATAATCTGTTTCATTTCTATGAATTCACAAATATAAGCAAAGTATACATAGAAAATGTAAGTAAACATCAGATACAGTAGTCATAAGCTATAAACTGCTTCTTAATAAATAAATACTGTAAGTAATGTAATACTGCATGCTGACCCCTACAGTGTAGGAGGAGTGTAGTGAGCATAGAGGAATCATGCAGATTATGTTGGACCAAGTGTGAACATAAACACATGGATTGATACATTGGATCATTTGCATTTTTGGTTGATGCACTGATGTATATGGGATTGTTACAATTTTTGGCATAATTAAATCCAGATTTAAGTTCAAACTTGTCTACATGTATTGCAGACGTCACTGTAAATAGCATTTGTGCCTTTATTTGTCCTATTATTGGCTTCTTTCACAACTGAAGCTTTGTGCAGCTTATCATCCTGCCAGTCTATGCTTTATTAATGATTATGATTTTCAAAATGGGATTTGTGATTGTGATTTTGCTGCAGCAATTGTATTACTACTGGTTTACAATGTGTCTGTATATGTGTACATTTTATAAAACTTGTCACCGAATAACAATGCTTTTTATCAAGAGATCTCCTAACTCTCAGTGTCTTCATTTTTACTCTTGTGAAGAGCTTTTTAGACTGTTTGTTATGTTCAAAGTGTACACCAGGGGGCACAAAATCTCAATGCATCTTTTTTTGAGAAGATGGTTCTAGCTCATCTGAAGCACACCTCCATGATTCCATTTATGTTTTAAGATTATAGTGAGCCAAACGTCCTCCTGTTTACAGAAATAGATAAATAAGAAATTGAATATTCAAATAATTTAAACAACTTTATTATGAGCAGATATGTGCCCCAGTAATACTTTTATCACTTTTAGCAGAAAGGGTCCTATGTAGTACTAAAAACAGTATTTCCGACAATAGAGGAGGCCATTTCGGTGCTGTATAGAACCACTTCTAAAAGAATATTTTAAAAAACATTAAAGAAGATTTAAATTTTGTATTACTTTGTTTAAAATGGTTCTATATAGAACTATAAGATGTTATAAGAAAACCACCGACATGCTTATACAGTTTTTTGAATGTTTGCATAATGTTTTTTTTTATTGTTTCACTTGTTGCAATGGCCATTTTCTATCACCAGTGGAACCCTTTTTCTTTCCATGTAGAACCATATGCAACATTCAACAACAATTTAAAGAAGGGGTTCACCATGCATATAACCATTTACATAATATAATGGCTCTTTGAATATCCTATATAATAGGGTGGTCTAAAATTTTTGACTTCCAAAAGATTTAACTCCCACGCTCGTATTTTAATCTGCCACTGAAATTAACAGTGTGGTAACATTTTTTCAAAATGACTTAATATTTATGGTTTTTAGGCTCAATGTAAACAAAGTTTCTCATAAAAGTGATTATTACCAGTTAATACATACATTATAACAAAAAGTACAGAAACCAACAACAAACCATTTTATTACCAACTAAACTGTTGAGTAGAGCTGCGATGCTCACTATGACTGACTGAGTATGTGAGTCATCAACAGCATCACAGACACTTGTTCTGTAATTCAACATGTGAGGTGTAATGAATTTTTAATATTAAAGCATAAGAACAAAATGTCAGTAAATGTTGAGGTTTCAGTAAGTAAACTAAGCACAAACTAAGCAGCATTGTTTACAGTCAATGACCTTCTGTTAGTAAAAGTTACATTTACAATGAATCTGATTTTATTTGAGCAGAACCACAAATATCATATTGATAAAAATTTACATTTTTACTTTTCCACAGTAGTAGCATCAAATGGAAGACTGGGAGGAAAGAGAAAAAATTATGCATACCCTGGACCACCCTAATATACAACCACTGTCTGTACTAAAGAACCCTTGAAGAACATGTCTTAAGGTTGACATTAATTTTTGCTCTGCTGAAAATGACCCTTTGTTTATTCAAGATGCTAATGGACTGATCAAGCTTATGAAGTTATCGCTGCTAAACAATAAAAGAATAACATCTAAAACTCTTGCCTGGTTAAATCACATTTCATTGATGTTCTAACTGAAAATAAGTTAAAAAAAGAACAAACTTCTCTGTACTCACTGACCTGAACATTGTGGGGAAAATTTTAAAGTAATGAGCAAAAGTTGTGGCACATTAAATATTGCATGTTTTAACATTTTTCAATGTGTTTAATTCAGAAAATAAAACTGCACCAAAATGTGTAGATGATATTTTCATTTCATTCCTGCAGAGGTAAACTTGCTTATTTTCATTAAAAAAATTGGTCCAAACATTTGTTTAACACTATACAAATGAGCCTTTATAGCATTAAAAGATTGGAATCACTGTTTTCATTAAGAGAAAAGTTTTGTTTAATTGAGTATGTTGTCTCTACAGGAATGGCATATAAAACTGAAGCAACCTGTTATGACTAATGAATATGAGCTACACTGGATTTTATAACATTTATGAAGCTGTAGCCTATAACATCTGCACTGTTATCATAAAATTAATGAAGAATGAAGAATGGCTCATGCTTGGGAAGTGGTGATCAAATCTCAGGCACATAACCAAATGTAGAATAGTATTTATCATTTGATATTTACTTGGTGTCATACCTTCTCAAAAACACATTTCAAAATACCTTCTGATATCCAGTCTGCAGTATTTTGATCTACACTACAATATTACTTAACACAGTTTGAGGCAAATGCATACAAATGTAGACATGCTGATTACACAGTTCCAATCAAAGTGTTATAAACTTCCTTTAATTGCTGGCATTACCTCATAGCTCAGGAAAAAAAACTAAATCAGCGAAATTCAGATGCTAAATGACTAATGTGTAGAACTGTACAGAAAAGTAATGTAAAAGTAAGTTTAAGCAAACTTTGTATGACTTTAATAAGCAACCTGCACATGTCTGCTAAGTTAACATGTAAACTTTGTCAAACTGACCGTTTATGAACAATTCGGCTGTAAGTGGAGTACAAATGACCCCATAGGTGGGGTAGCTTTACTTACACTGCTGTGACTTGTGTACAACTAAGGAGCCAGACGTCCATTGCATGCTCTGCTGCAGTCCCTGTGTTCTGATGTCCCTTTGAAAAGAGTTGCTGTGGGCATCCTGGGGCCATTCCCTGCCACCACGGCTAGGAATTGGTACATACTTGTGGTCATGGACTACGTCACTAAGTGGCCTGAGATGTATGTGATTCCAGACCAGAGTGCCACTACTAGTTGCAGAAGTTCTTTTGCCTGCTTGGCATGCCAGAGGTCATGGTGCTTCATAGTGAACAGGGGTGGTACTGTGAGTCAGAGGTCATGGTGATGGTTTGACGTTTGGAAGACATGGACTATGCTGCTTGAGTTACGGGCTTGTGGAGTATTTCAAACACATGCTCACCACACAGCTGGCCATTGTTAATGACTAGCAACAGTAGGATATGGACCTGCCCTTGGTCTTGATGGACTGCTGCTCCATCGTTCAGGGTACGATGGAGTTCACATCTGCCTTGTTCATGTTTGGCAGCAAGCTCAGAATGCCTGTGCAGCTGGCCTTTGGAAAACTGCTGGAAGACAAAAATTGAGTTCCTAGAGCAGGCTATATGGCAGAGTTGGCCAGAGACCATTGGGGGAGACCAATGCTAAACAGAAGTGGACTTATTACTTACGCTGTCAAGATGAGCCACTGTCACCTAGAATTTGGGTCTGGCTGTACAATCTCTGTCACAAGAAAGGCCACTGTCCCAAACTGCAGTCACCTTAGAAGGGACCCTATATGGTGAAGTGAGGTGGTGTATCGTGTACAGACTGGGTCGTGAACAGTTGTGGTCCACAAGGAAATATTGGCCCTATATTGACTCCAAAAACAGGAGACCAAAGAGCAGGAGCCAAGTGAAGGAACAGATGTGGTGGTACGTAAAACTAAGAAGCATGCATCCCCTAACGGCTCTTCTGCCCAGGGCAGTGGTCAACCCGAGGTCGTGTCAGGGAGGACCCAGAAGAAACGCCGCTGTCCTGTGCATCTGAAGGACTATTTGCAGATTGTGTGGATGACCAGGATGGCTCACCTTTGTGGTGGGAGTTACTGTATGTGGTGATGGCCATGGAGGGGCTCAGTGTTCCCATGTGTGAGTCAGCAGTTTGTGCAGCTTACAAGGCATTTTTGTGAAGGTTTATTTTTTGTATTTGTTATAAAATGTTTAGTACACTGCTCAAAAAAATAAAGGGAACACTTAAACAACACAATGTAACTCCAAGTCAACCACACTTCTGTGAAACCAATCTGTCCAGTTAGGAAGCAACACTGATTGTGAATCAATTTCACCTGCTGTTGTGCAAGTCGAACAGACAACAGGTAGAAAAGAGAGGCAATTAGCAAGACAACCCCTATAAAGGAGTGGTTCTGCAGGTGCTGACCACAGACCTTTTCTCTGTTCTCATCCTTTCTGGCTGATGTTTTGGTCACTTTTGCATTTTGTCAGTTCTCTCACCATAGAGGTAACATGAGGCGATGTCTACAACCCACAGAAGTTGCTCAGGTAGTGCAGCTCATCCAGGATGGCATATCAATGGAAGCTGTGGCAAGAAGGTTTGCTGTGTCTGTCAGCACAGTGTCCACAGCATGGAGCAGATACCAGGAGACAGGCCAGTACACCAGTAGACATGGAGGGGGCCGTAGGAGGGCAACAACCCAGTAGCAGGACCGCTACCTCCTCCTCTGTGCAAGGAGGAACAGGAGGAGCAGAGCCAGAGCCCTGCAAAATGACCTCCAGCAGGCCACTAATATCCCTATTTCTGCTCAAACGGTCAGAAACAGACTCCATGAGGGTGGTATGAGATTTTGAGTATGATTCCAAATTCAGACCTCCAAGGGGTAATAATTTTAATTTACATTGATCATTTTTATGTTATTTTGTTCTCAACACATTCCACTATGTAATAAATAAAGATTTTCAACTCAAATATCTTATTCACTGAGATCTAGGATGTGTTATTTTAGTGTTCCCTTTATATTTTTGAGCAGTGTAGACTTTTAGTTCTGTTATGTTATTGGAGAAGTTTAAGGGGTTTTTTGTTCAGTTACCGTAGATGTGAAGTTTCACATTAGAGATGACTTGGGTGTGTGTTTTGGAGTTTACAAGTCATCTATTTGCAAACTTTATAAGAGCAAAGTAAAGAGCAAACTGAGATTAAATATGTACTTCTTTGATGCTTCTTCTGGCTGATACCACAATACTAGTAAAATACAGTTACTTCACATCTTCCACCACATGAATTATTTTATGTTTATTAAGGAAACGTTTGGGTACATTTTAAACTATTGTTTCTTATGTAATACTGTAAGTAATCTCAGACCATAGTAACTGTGCACAGGAAATTGTGTCTGAAAGAGTTTTCTAAAGTGAATGTGGTGATGCTGAACTGCAGTAAGTCCTAAAATGTCCTGCACAGGCTGCAAAAATTAGGTGCTGTTTAGTCCATTCACAACTGCAACATCTCTCCCCCACTTCTCTCTCTCTCTCTTTCTCTCTCTCTCTCTCTCTCTCTCTCTCTCTCTCTCTCTCTCTCTCCGGAATGCGGACGCTGACGCCTCTGTTTTTCCTCTAGCACGTTGTACAGTGCAGCGCGCGCTAATGTGTGAATAGAGCACACAGCCACGCGCTGGGGGAGCAGGGGGCGTGGTCAAGCGCGACCCCTCAGGACGACGGATGGATACGAGAGGGGACTAGTGTGTGTAGACGGCGAGAGACCACGGTACCGCGTGAGTATAACCCTCTCTCTCTCTCTCTCTCTCACACACACACACACATACACGGCTCCGTAACGGTGCACTGACCGGCCTACAATAAACACACGGCTGACGAACTTTTTGCGTCACGCCGTCATTACCCCGAGCGTTACTGCGTCGTTACTCGAGCGTTACTGCGCCGGTAGACGCTGCCGCATTCCAGACCCGTCCAGCGGTTCCCACGTAAACACAGGCAGCGGGTCAGGCGGCTCTGGAGGAGCGTTTTGAGCGTCGCCAGCGGCTTTGTGAGGATCAGCGTTTCTCAGTCTGTCCGGTTAAGTCGCGAGAAGCGGATTAATTACAGGGGAGGGGGAGCGCGAGCAGGTGCAGCTCCGTTGCCAGTGGAGACCCGCAGTAGTCAGGGCGACCGGACGCACGCGGACACCGGAACTACTAAAA
This sequence comes from Crenuchus spilurus, assembly GCA_036984385.1. Taxonomy (NCBI): domain Eukaryota; kingdom Metazoa; phylum Chordata; class Actinopteri; order Characiformes; family Crenuchidae; genus Crenuchus; species Crenuchus spilurus. Next base: position 59,726 of record BRDA01012910.1, on the reverse strand, counting down.
TCAAGACTTTTACCGATTAAACAGCGGCAGAGAGATGAGCGAGCGGACGCAGAGGACTCCAGACTGTGTGGTGAGGCCGTTTAACGGGAAATGTCTCCTGACAATGTGTGAGAGGACAGAGAACTCGACTAAACAGACTTTATTTGAGAGGAGTTAGCTTTAGCCTGTGTGTTTACTGTCCTGTCAGCCTTTACACTCTGTGTGCGCTTTAGTTTTTATTTTAATGACACGCCTTTCAGTGGCCACGTGACACAGCGGGATAAACACACACACAGACACAGGCCGGGCCGTGTTGTGCTGGTATTAGTGGAGTGCGGGGTGAAGACGCGCCATGTGTGAAAAGGCTCACGGTGGAGAGTTTCTACACACGAGCAGATGGCCACACACTGCCGAGAGAGGCAGATTTTAGCTGGTGCAGTCTCTCTCTCTCTCTCTCTCTCTCTCTCTCTCTCTCTCTCTCTCTCTCTCTCTCTCTCTCTCTCTCTCTCTCTGTGTCTGTGTGTGTATCTCTCTCTTTCTTTCTTCACAGTAAATCTGCCAGTGTTAAATAAACACTATTAGAGTTAAATTAACACTGAGTGTGTCAAAATGTAACACTCTCAGTATTAATTTGACTCTAATAGTGTTGATTTAACACTGGCATATTTACTGTGTTTCTTTTTCTTTCTTTCTTTGTCCCTCCATCTACCGTCTTTCTGTCTCTCCCCTCTGTTTTTATTTATTTTACGAATGCAGAATTTATCCAATAATTCTGTGCAAAAATAACTGTCTGTCTATCTATCTATCCATCCATCCATCCATCCATCGTCTTTGCCATGTTGTGTGTTTGTAGAATTTCTGTTTGTATATCTGTCACTGTGTGAGCTGCCCTGTGTTACCTCCAGTTCCAGCTTTAAAATGCTGTTATATGAGCTGTTGAAAAGAATGTTTGTAATAGATCGAAGTGATTCCTGTCTGCAGTGATAACAACATGGCTGTTTCTTTATCATCTTTACTCAGTCCTGCTCGGCCCTGTTATTCACATACTATATATGCCATAGTTTCCATCAGCACGTTTTCCGTTAGATACTTGGCCACATCACTGTTTGCTTTTCTCAAACTTTAGCCAGGCCCATCCTGTCTCTCACTGTGTGTGTTGAACATAAATGTACCTTCATTGAGTTTAATATCGTCCAATGAACTGCTAAACACAAACTCAAAGTTTGTATACAGACATGTATGGGAGGAAAAGAAAAGATGCAATTGTTACTTTTTTTATTACACTATTTTTGATGTAGTTTTTCTATTTTCTTGCTTCTGTTACAGTGTGGTTGGAAATGTGCATGCTTTGGGTAGGTTGTGTATTATTAACTAGTTTAATTTGATCTTTCCACACCAACCAGTGTACTGCTGAAGTCATTGTGAGGCTTTCATATAGTATGTAAGGTCATAATATCATGATTTTCTTCTTTATCAAATATATCTAAGATGTTTAAATTAATGTAGCAGTTTGGTATCCCTTTGGTTGATCCCTAACTCAACTTCTCAGCTAGTTGTAGACCCCTTATAAGAAGGGTCAGTTCTGCACGAGTAGGAGAAATGCATAGGGGTACCCTAAATCTGGGACTGGGAATTACACTACAAGATCAATGTTTCTCCACCTTATCCTTGGAGACCACCAAACAATCCAGTTCCAGGATCCAGTTGAGTTAAACCAAAAATGTGTGTCGGATATTGGCCCCAAGGCCTACGATGAGGTTATTGTCCTAGATTGTTTTGTTCTCTTTGTTGACCCTTCTAATACCTCACAATTCTCTTCAGTTCTAGTTCCTTCAGAGTGTCCTGGCACCATGTTCTACGGCTCCTCTTCTGCCAGCATGTCACTGCCCTCCAAGAACCGCCTGAAGCGCCAGAGTCGCACGTTCACACAGGTTCTGTACAGGACACTGAGCTACCGAGACCGCCGGTCTGTCACTGACCTCCCCGAGCAGGTGCGAGATGACCCAGCTGAGCTCTCCACCCAGACTTCTGCCCCGGGTGTACTGAAGATCTTTGGAGATGAAATTAGTGCTGGTGCTAATTATAAGAGTGTTTTGGCCACACCTCGTTCCAGTGCACAAGAGCTTATCAAGGAAGCATTGGAACGCTATTCGCTAAACAAAGCTTCCGCCAGTAACTATGTGCTGTGTGATGTCATTGGGCGATTTGAGGGGGTGGAGCGACGATGGCGGACTGAATGTTTGCGGGCACTTGGTAATAATGAAAAGCCCCTCCTCCTGCAGGATCTGTGGAAACCGAAAGAGGGCTTCGCCCGGCGCTTTGAGCTGAGGCGTAGAGTGGAGGTAGAGGAACTAGCAGCCAAAGAGAAAGACACAGTGACTGCAGGTAACACATATACACATGAAAACACAATAAACCAAAAGTTTTACTCTCTGAATGACTGTCCATCAAGCTGAGTCCAAGCTACTGACCAATAGAAAGCAGGTGCCTACAGTAGAAGTAATGAACATTTAGGAACAAGATATGTAAGAACAATTAATGCTGTCATTGTTAACACATTAAAAGAGCATTAAATAATAATACATGCACTAAATGTTTTAACACTGTTGTTTTTTAAGGAATGTGTGCGTTACAGTCATGCATTTTCTGAACACCATGTTCAGCAGTGAAAAGTCCAAAAGTTTCCAGTTATAGACAGACTCACTGTGTGCAAACTCCTCCACTACAAATCCACCCTAGTGTTCTACAAAACAACATTTATTTTATGAAGAAAGCCATCCGGTGGCAATTTGTAATGAAACATGCCATTTAAACAACCAGGACACTGCATATCTTCATAACTGTTAATTGTTAAAAAATAACTAATGCATTTGTTGTATTTAACTTTTAACACAATAGTGGTGACTCTCCTAATATAAATACAAGTTTATAGGCTAATAACTCAAGTTATATTTGTATAGTATTATATATTATATAATACTGTATTTCTATTTCAATTTCTAAACATTTCTCAGTTTTAGAAATAATTTCTTGGTGAACGATGTTTCTTAATAGGTATACCAGTTTCACTGAGCTTTGTTTTTGTTGTAACTGTGTTTTGACAGTTATTTGTCTTTGCATGTCATGCAGAAAAAAATTGCTTTATGGTTACTTGTTTTGTATGTAAGTCAAATGGTTCCCCAGGCTATTTTAGGCCACATTGAGCAAAAAAACCTGACAGCAAGAAGTCTGACTTGTGACACTTTTTTACAAAAATGCCCAATCCTCACATTTTTCTCTCAATGTTTCCTCATGGTGCACTAAGTAAAACATTTGTCTTTTCAGTGAGGGGTCCCAAATGAGCATGAGGTTAGATCCTACCCGTTGGTGTTGTGACTTGAATATGTCCCTGCAGTGTCAAAATGGGAGGTGAATGTAGTGTAGTGCTCTGTATAACCCATTTTCCAGGACAAACAAGAGTGTCACTGTTCACTGCCTAGTCAGCAGTTTGTCATGAGTTTGAATTCCTCCACTGATTTCAGCATGACTTACTACTGGATTAAGTATTCTTGTAAAAAGTGTGGTTTGTACCAATTTTGGTTAGCACAGGTTTGCAATTCAACCAGAAAAGATGCATAAATGGATGCAATGGATAAAATTATGCAATAATGGATACTGGGTATTTTAAAAGATGTTCTTCATTTTATAGCAGTTTACATCAAAGCATATTTCTTTTATGAGAACCTTTTAATTCTGAGCATCAGTCATTACAGAATCTTTTTACACCAATTTGCTCCGTACTATCTTTTTCTTTTTCTGCCTGTGTTCTGTCTCCTCCACTGTATTGTCTACCTCAGCATTCACTAAAGACACTGTGAGTCCCATGAGCCTTGTTTACAGACAAGCAGGAAGGAGGCAGGATAGCAGCACACTCACCATTTCTCTATTGTCCTGACACTCTATGCAGCATTCAGATACCCAGTTTGATAATACTTAAGATTTTATAATAAAGATGAACTGTTTATTATAGTTTAACAATAACTAAAAACGTGTAAACAAGAATGACAGTCCTAGTATGTTTTTTATTATTATTATTATTATTATTATTATTATTATTATTATTATTTAGCATTTTTACTTACCAGTACGAACATCTATATATCTTTAAATATATGCACTTTTGGATGTGAATTACTTATATGTATGCATGACCATGACTATAAACCCCCAAAATAAAAAGTACATTTTGTTATTTTCAGTCTCATGTCTAATGAGAGGAGCATAAAATGCCTATATGTACATGGAATATTTACATTATTTACTGAAGTTTAGAATTCTACACAAGCCAAATAAACAGATGCGTTACTACAGTATACTGTACTTATACTTTAAATTACTTTAGTATTTTAATTTTACAGTAAAACAACTTTTTCAATAATAAAAGAAAACATTATTACATTGCATAAAAGAGTTACATTAAAATATCTACATAGTCCCATTACAGATGTTATAATATCTTGCTGTTGAAAAAAATAGTAACTCTACAGTTGAGGGAAAAACTTTTAATGGAAGTCAAAGTAAAACTACTTTGCAACATTTCTGTTGGTCCATTAATCTTGAATAAAAATTTAGATACATTAAGACAGCAACAATATGTGACACTGTCTGGGAAAACCCAGTCAAAGTCACTGGGTAACTTATTAAGATATCGTATTGCTCAGTCTATCACTCACAATAGCGACAAAAATTAGTCGCATGGTTTAATTGCTGTAAATGAAATCAAGTATCTCAAATATCTATCATAGTACATGTTTGTATCAAAAACATAAACATAAACTTAAACTCGTAGAAAAGTTGTGTTTTGTGCAGTAAGTAATTCAGCAAATTTGCAGATTGTACCCGAAAAACGGGTTTATGTGACCCCTCGAATCCTGATGTTGAACTACTTCTACCGCGGAGCTACACAAGCTTGTTGGGTGTTATTCAGCTCCTGAACTCCTTCTCTTCAATGCAGAAATGTGTTCATGTATCCATCCACCAAATGTGAGCAGGTCAGATGTCTGCAGCTGATGAACACAGAGTGACTGTAGTCGGGCTCATCTTCAGTCTTTGTTTCTGGTAGATTTGCATTTATTTTGAAGCATTTCTGATGTATTAGTGTCTTGTGACACAAATAAACTGAATTGAGGTTCAGTATGCTATGTCTTGGAATACTATACCTGGGATAAGTATGAGAGATAATCGGCTGGAATTTTGTTTGAAGATTCCTTAACATAACAAATGTCAAACAAATATACAAATATCCATATAACTCATATCTGAAAAAAAAACACTTTGACCTGGTTTTCCCAGACAGGGTCACATATGTTGAATTAGGCAACTCCATGTCAAATCAGACAGAAAATATTATTCTGTTTGTATTGCTAATTCCAAACCGGTCACATAAAAAACCCCAAAAAGTGTGAAGATATGTCTTATTTTAATTATCTCTCAATTTAGTGGTTGTATAGACCTTGTGCCATTTTTCTCATGTTGATGACCCAATAAGAACAACATTAACCATCTGTGGTGGCTTCTGAGCATTTAGACAGAGATAAAATATTTCTTTACAATTTTTATAAAATATGTTCTCTGTTCAATGTATATTTCTCAAATATATCTTCCCAGGTAAGACATTTTTTAAATGAATAAATACTGTAGTTTTCAGGACAGTGATTAATGTGATGATGTTAGAATTCAACTGAAATACCTTACAGACATTTCTTATGTCACATGCAACAAATAATAAGATAATGAAT
>BRDA01012910.1:41300-53960 GCA_036984385.1 Crenuchus spilurus | reverse complement strand
ACATTGCTAGACATAAGTATGAGAGATAATCGGCTGGAATTTTGTTTGAAGATTCCTTAACATAACAAATGTCAAACAAATATACAAATATCCATATAACTCATATCTGAAAAAAAAACACTTTGACCTGGTTTTCCCAGACAGGGTCACATATGTTGAATTAGGCAACTCCATGTCAAATCAGACAGAAAATATTATTCTGTTTGTATTGCTAATTCCAAACCGGTCACATAAAAAACCCCAAAAAGTGTGAAGATATGTCTTATTTTAATTATCTCTCAATTTAGTGGTTGTATAGACCTTGTGCCATTTTTCTCATTGTGAGGAATGGAGACCAGACTGAAGTATGTAAAAGCTGTAAAAGTTTACTGAAGAAGCAGATCGTTACAAAGGTAACACAAGGCATACATATACAAGAGGGCTAGACTTGTAGAGTAGTCGCAAGGCAGAGCAGGGTCAGACCAGAGATAAATAATACAGGCAGAAGTGTCCAAAACGAGAGGCTGAGGCAGGGTCGAAAACAGGAGATCAGGCAGGGTCAAAAAACACAAGATCAAGAGAGAGATAAACAAGGCTAGACAAGGAAACTGGAGAACGCTCGGTAATGTCACGAATGGCAATACTTCGCATGGAAGTGCAGGAGGTGAGGGTTTATATAGGCAGAGTGAGATGAGTAACAGGTGTTCAGAATTCTGGTGATGATGACCTTCGGACTGTGCTGTGATTGGTGGAGGTGGTTTGAGGAAGTGGAGGTGCATTCTGGGTGATGGAGTTCTGAGAGGAGCGGCGATTCCTGACACTCATGTTGATGACCCAATAAGAACAACATTAACCATCTGTGGTGGCTTCTGAGCATTTCGACAGAGATAAAATATTTCTTTACAATTTTTATAAAATATGTTCTCTGTTCAATGTATATTTCTCAAATATATCTTCCCAGGTAAGACATTTTTTAAATGAATAAATACTGTAGTTTTCAGGACAGTGATTAATGTGATGATGTTAGAATTCAACTGAAATACCTTACAGACATTTCTTATGTCACATGCAACAAATAATAAGATAATGAATCTGAATTTAATCTGATCTCTGAATAGATACTGAATGTATACTAAACCTATTGTAAACATGGCTGCCCCCATGCGGGGGACCCACTCTATAGAGCATAAACTGGTTCATTTAGGGACAACACATCAGTTTCATTCTTCATCTCAAGTCAGTTGAATAAAAATTATATAAACACAAATATTTTGTGCTGCTTTTTGATGGACTGACTGCTCTTTTAAGCTTCCACACTAAGATGTAATAAGCTGAGAAGCATCTCTGTTTCTTTTTCTGCCTCTCTCTCTCTTTGTATACTGTAGTGCTAAATTACAAATTTAACAAGGTGGCCATTCAGCCAAAACATAGAGTGGAGGTTAAATCAATATCAGCAGCGTTACTCTGGATAATTTATCGTCAGTCTGATCTGCTTTTCGTCTTGGCCTTGTCTGTGTGGTGTGTGTGTGTGTGTGTGTGTGTGTGTGTGTGTTTGGCTTTGCTTCTGAACTGACACTCTAGAAGTACACAGGTGAGAAAGCTAAACTGGCTTTATGTAACCAGACCTGGTTTAACTGAGCTATTGGAAAAAAAATCACCATCCAGCTTATTCAGGTTCTTAATTATTTAATGTATTTAGCATCTTTTCTTTTTGACAATTGATTATATATATAGGTATAGTTAATGTTGAACAGCTGACATCTCTGACACATTGTATTTTTGGTCATTTACTTATTAATATTTGCTTATTTGGTGAACAGGTCCACATTACTGAGAGATCAGTGTGTATGCCTTCATACCTGCGGGATTGAAACGGAAAACGATTGTGCCTAGACAGTGGATTTACAAAGATAAACAAAGGTGGCTGGATGGGGAGTTTACACTTGCTGCTCACCGTTGTTAAACCGCACACAAACCCACACACACCTACACAAACGCATGTATACAAACTCAGTCTTAATGTGTGACATATGCCAGGTGGCATTAGGCATGGACCATACTGAGATATTTAACAACACTCACTGAAACTACCCACCACAAGCAATCAATAATGCATAATCTGAATATTCAATAAGACAACAGGTTAAACAGCCCGACTCCCTTTCTCATCCACTTGGTTTCATGAAGAGAACACATGTAATTTATCATACAGCTAAAGAGATGGACAAAGTGGTGTAGAAAAACGTTATATTTTCAATACTAATTATCTATCTTTCTGTCTGTGCATCTGTCTGTCTATCCATTAGTGGTAGCTGGTGGTCAAGTCTGGGTACAAAGCCAGATAGTAGAAGGGCATTTTGGCCTGTCACATTGTGAGAAAGTCAGAGAAAATCATATGAATGAGTTATGAATATGAAATTACATAAATAGCATTTTGTCTTTCATTTGACTTACTTTTGGCAAAAGTTTAATACAATTCCATGCAGTGGTGCCAACCAAAATTTGTGACTTATTCATGAGAGTGGAGTGGAATACACTCTGTTTGGAACCGGAAGGATGGCAGAGTTCATCTCTCCTGTTAATGAAAGTGATGTGATTCGGGCGTCTGCTAACAGATATCTGAAGGTTACAGAGAGAGTCGTGGACGTTAATGGAGCTGTCAAGCAGCAAGTTGAACTACTGTGTGGCTGTTAAGGGTGAAAATCTCTCATGTCAACAGTGATTCAGTTGGATGTGTATCTCTAAAAAAATATTCATGAAGGCTAAAAAAATCCTGATTATTCTAATGTTGATTTTAATATATAAAATATATAATATGAATATAATAATATAATATGAATACCCAAATGTGATAGGAAGAAGTGTATACATGGTGTGTGAGAATAAAATAATCATTTTTAAAATTGTTATGCTTACATTTAAATTTTTTTTTTTTTTTAACTATGTAACTAATTTATTATACCACATTCTAAATTCAATTCAGTTGAATGACCACTGTGGTGGTTAGTTCTTCCAAAAAAGAACTTATGAAAACCATTACTAATACACTTGCATAACATGCATTAACTCTGGTAAATACAACTAGAATTCTGACAAACACTACTAGAATGTTCTTCCTGTTTGCAACCACTTTCTTTCCTGTCATATGTGAGTTTATGAACATTCAAATGTGCATGTATGTTATTTCCTGTTTATGGATATATTCTGCAATGTGCACCTGCTCCCAGGGTCTCATACACACTCCCCTGTATTAACGTCCACCCTGAGTAGAGGGGGGCATGGTAGATGCCACCGGAGTTCCCCTCGGGGCTGGCGTATGGTACTACCCTGCACTCCAATTGTTAAAGGTGGGGACTGTTCTCAGGTATGGTGTCAACCACCATCCCCACCAACCACTTCTCTGCCTAATATCACTGCATACTCCACCTTCACCTTTTGTAGGGCTGCACAATCATTCAATTTATACTGATGATGTCCTGTTAGATGACAAATTTGAGAAGAGATTATTCATCATATCACTGGGATCACAGCTAGGGATAGGCAATATAATATATTATCATTATTGAGATACCTGAAATAATAGTTAATCAATAAAACTATGAAAAGTCATACTTTATCGTAGGCTTATATAAGTCTGTCAACTTTCACAAGCCACACCTGACTCTGGTGTTGGTCTAACAACAACCAGGAGGAAGAATCAGTTGTGTCACAGCAATCCATGACTTTTGACTAACATCAAATGGATTTGTCAAATGTGAGGCTAGCATCTCCAAAAGCAACACAATTTGGAACAAACTAGACAAGTAATAAAAGACCATCATACAGTTTCATTACGTGAATGATTGTTAGAGTGAAACCTTTCTGAAATAAAACATAAGCTCTTCAGTATAAGTGTTTATGAAGGTAGAATTAGTTTTATTACCGCACAAAAATATAAAAAAAAATACAGTGAAATTTCCAATATCATTCGCATATGATGCGCTTCTTGCTTTTGAATATTTCACATTTTCATCACATTTATGTGATGAAAATGTCTTCCAAGTACTTTTGGGATATATTTTTGCAATACTGACCATCCTTACTAATTACCATTTATACTTATTTACACGTAACTTATTAATTGTGACCTTTTACAGTAAGTTAATGACAGTAATGATTAACGTGACTGAGTAATTGTGCAGCCCTCACTCCTGTATAATGATTATAATTCTGTCATATTGCCCTGTTTATCTTGGTTTATATCTGGGAATTTAACAGCAATCATCATACAGTATTTACTATTTCATTTCCATCATACTACTATGTTTAACCCCTTAAATTCCCAAAATCTCTTAAATTAATTCATCCTAAGCCTTAACATTTAGTAATTTCATGGAAAACAATGTAACGTTATAGAAATAAGCAACGGATGCTGAACCCACCGACAGGTTCTGGGCATTTAAGGGGCTTAAAACAAACAAATAATTACTTAAATATATATTAATATTTATTGTTATTTTTGTACAATTTACACCCACTTTTTGTGCTATTCCAGCTCCCAAAACTCCAAGTTCAGGTAAATGAATGCTGAGGAATGCTCATAAGGTGGCTGTTCTTGTGCCTTTCATCAACAGTAGCTTTCTTTTATGAATATATTGCTATCCACTTCTAAAAAACCCCCAAAAGTACCATAAGCATCCTCAAACATATAACATTTTCAAACAACTTCAATGTCATTAATGCTGTCACAGGAAAACCTTATATTTAATAATTTAATTTAATATTTGTTATTTTAAGAAGAACAATAACAAAACCGTGCAAGATTTGTGCCATATAGTATTGAAGCCCCCGTACTCTTGGTACAACATCAGAAAAAAAGGTACTGGACTGTTGTTGGGTCAGTATCTTCCCTGTCACTGTGGTGGATCCCCAAAGTATACGTTATCAGTATCTTAACTTAGAAAACATAATTTGATCAGACTGTGTTGTAATGAATGTGTCTCAAGTTATATTGATTCCATTCACTCTGTCCTGACTTCAGACTTTTACATTTATTTTACCGTTCAGATATGGAAAATACAGAGTGGCTTATTTCTCCTGGGACAGTGAATGTAGTGAATTTTTATGGTAACACTATTGGAAGATAATGAACATTTTGCCGTTTTAAATGTACATTTACATTGATTGGGCCTTGGGGGACAAAAATGTTCTTATGGAGAACCTTTGTATATGGAACAATTTAATTTGACCCTTATATTTGTGTAGGAGTTTTGCTAAATGATTAAAGAGGTTTTCTTAGGACAGTGGCACTTGTATTGCTGTAATGCAAAACATGTAGCATTTCCATCACACCCTTCTGTTTATTTTCAGAGCTGCACTGTAGGGTATGCTACCATATTTAAGTCTATACTTTATACACCAGTACATTATACTGATCACTGGCCATATTTGTATAGCATTGTGTCTTTCTCAAGGCAATGCATTTATGAAAGCTGTGATGTCCTATCTGCCACCCTTTCAAATGATTCTGCTTCACATGATTATGTGACAACATGCTTATCCTCTTTACCCAACACCACACCCTGCACGTTGTCTTGGGTCTCTTCATTCATGTGTTTAGGCTTGGGGTTACCATTCTGCATCCTACCTGTAACTGTAAGATATACTACTAGACTTTCAGGCTTCTGTCCAGGCTTATTACAGTTATATGATGCTACTGGCAGATTCTAGATATCAAGTTATAATTGAAATGATGTAAACTGGAATAATATATTGAATATTAATTTATTTTTTATATATTTTTTCTTCATTTAGATAAAAAAAAAAGACATTTGTATTTAATTTAGATTTTGTTTACTTTTTTTTCACATTCATGGCTTTAACAAAAATGTGATCATATAAGTTCAGTATAGCATGCCAGTACACTCTCTTAATGTTTTTCTTAAGGAAGACAGAGACTTGAATCTATAAAAATTGGCTCAAAACTTATTTGACTTTTTATAGTGTTAAAGTAATGTTTATAAAAGGAATTTTCCAGTTAATTCAGATGTAGCTGAGATCAGCTGAGATGTTTTGAGATTTTTTTTCTTCTTTAATTTATAACTGCAGTTGTGAGACTAATGTTAACAGACTAACAGACAATATAACTTTATAGTCACCTTAATAGCTCAGTCATATATCACCAAAACTTTCAACCCACTCAGACCCGACACAGATCTTATTTAAGGTCTAACAGGCTAGTCTATGTGGTTTAGGACACAATATGACTTACTGTGAGCTTTAATAAATTGTATAAACTTGTTTAGTTGAATGTTGCATCCACTATCATAGACATCCAACTAAAAGAAGGAGGTGCTGATATACAATATTGTGTGTTAAACCACTTCAGTTAGTCCTTAAGACCCTATTTATTATCTGGATGTGCTTTGAGTGGAATTAAATTGGCTTTTGATATGTATTTTGATGGAAATGAAAGGGCTTTTTAGGTGACTAAGTCCTAGTGTCTGTTTGCTTCACAGCAAAAAATTTGGCTTCCAAACATGTCTTGTTTGAAAAAATATTTTGGTGAACTTTTCCTTCAAGATCAATTTAAGTTTTAATATTTTATTATTATTATTATTATTATTATTATTATTATTATTATTATTATTATTATTATTTTAACTCCCAGTTGGCTTGGGCTTATTCATGGCACTTTCTGTCCTTATTTCCTATATTGGCATCATCTGCATACCACAGTCTTGTATCAGCACAAGCTCATTGCTGTATTACGTTTGTGTTTGCTATAGTTGAGAATGCCTCTGTTTAATGAATGCATTTGTGCATTTTGGCTGCATCATCCTGATCAGTGCAGGTAATCAGAAACTCAGTGTACTGGTCAGGTTGAACTCTGCTTTTGCAAAGCGAGTTGAGTTACTGTTAACCCCTTAAACCTTAGGCTTTTTATTCAAGTACTCATCTTAGATGTATTATTCAGTGACTGCTATGAATTATTTAGCAGTTACTGTGAAACTAATATGTACACTAGGTAGTTATGTGAATGATGACTGAAGTGTGGTTTAAGGGGTTGAACATTTATTTGTTTTAAAAACATAATAGCTTAATTAAATATTTTGATTTGTACCAGATATAAATGCTCAGGCACGGAAGCTTCAGCGGAACCGCGCTAAAGGGACAATGACCTTACAGCATGGCGCATCCTTCTGTCGCAGCCTCAGTGAGACCAGTCTCAACCTGGTTGGTGTGCCAGGGGAGGAGCCCAAACGATACTACTCCACCCTGCCTGGACCGGTCCGAGCACGCTCTGCACGCGACACTGATGTGCGCAAAGAGCGGGATGGGGGTGGAGTCAAGCACTCCCTTTATCATTCACCTCATCTGTTGCTTTTGCAAGGCTACAATCGACAGGTGAGTAATGGACTTTAAATTAATCAAAAAGACCAAGAACTTTTGAGCTGTCCTGTTCCATCATCATTTTCATCCAATTACAATTAACAAAAAAATTTATTTACAGAAAAAAGCTGAAGAAATATATCCTTAAAATGTGTGCTTCATGAATCAGTTTTAAAAACAACTAGTGTGCTTCCTGTTACTCATGACACTCTGTTTTAAATTCTGTGATTACTAGAGTGTGGAATAATTTGACAGTTCAATTCATTTCATTCAAAAATATCTTGGTGTCTGATCTTTGTGGTAAACAGCTTTGCTTCAACTGGTAGTGATATCATGTTAGAGGTTGGAGGTTAGATATGAGGTTAAAATGTGTAACATCCTGTCAGAACCATCTGACTTATGGGTTTAAAGAATCTTGATCTGTCATGTTCAGAATAATAGTGTTGATAGGATGCGTTTGAAAAATGCATATTATGTTGTGCCAATGCCAGATTTAACAACTGTAACAATGTAAACAACAGATTAACAATTGTAGAAATAATACATGTTTATGAGCCTCATAATACACTGAAAGATAATGCACCTTTTAGTTAACCATCATATTCCCATAGGTAATGTTGTCAACCATTTGACCTTGTCAGATATTTATATTTCATTGTCGCAGGGCATTCACATAAATGATTCTGTCAGTATATTTGGTATGCACTGCAGTGTAAGCCTTGCCTCACTGATTTCTGACTAGCTGTTGTTCTTTGTTTGCTTTCAGGACTGCCTAGTATACCTGCTGAACAGAGAGCAGCACACTGTTGGTCAGGAAACAGCATCTGCACGACCAAACATCTGTCTGTCATCTCCTGACATTCTTCCACTTCACTGCCGCATCCGCCGTGCTCCACCTCGACGTTCCTCCTCTTCGTCTTTGTCTTCCTCGGACCCACGGTTGCTGCTGGAGCCAGTTGCCCATGGCAATGTGCTGGTGAACTTTACTCGTATCGAGCGTCCCACACCTCTTCGTCATGGTGACTTGCTTTCCTTTGGTGCTCATTATATCTTTCTATACAAAGACCCTCTAAGTGCAAAACCACTTCCTGCTCAGTCACTCACCAGACTGCGTGCACTCGCGAGACTCTGTGAAACTGAGTCAGGTAGCGGGGCTGAGAAAGGTGAGGCATGTCGTATGTGTGGGAGTGTATTCCGAGAGTCCACTGTCTCATCCCGACGCAGCTCCAAGGCTCCGCTTCGTAATACACAGAAGCGGAAGCTGGCACTAGAGTTTGAGCGATCTCACGAGGACGCACTGGTGAACCGGGTACTGACACTAATCGAGCCAAGTGGGGATGACCACAAACTGACTCCAGCCTACTTGCTTTGTCTTTCCATCAAGCACTCTGCTAACACATTCCCACCTGGTAGCTTTGGGAAACTGCTACTGAAAATTGCAAAGAAGATTCAGACTATTGCATGGGTTAGTGCTCCTTTATTGTCCACTTTATAATGCAGTGTATGCATCATTGGTTTTGTCCAAGTATATCCTCTTAAGCACAACCTCAATTCCAAAAAAGTTGGGACGCTGTGTGAAATGTAAATGAATGTACATAAAAACACAAGGCAATGATTTGCAAATCTCATAGACCCATATTTTACTCCCAGTAGAACAAGATGATGAAAGTCAGATTTCCATGGAAGTTCCATTTCATGAAAAATATTAAGAAATTTAGAATTTGATGGCAGCAGTGCATCTCAAAAAAGTAAGTAGTACTAATGAAAAGCAACTGGAGGAGTAATTTGCAACTAAGTAACTAAACTGACTAAGTATTAGCAGAGAATTATAGAGAGGCAGAGTCTCTCAGAAACATCTGCATCTCTGATAGTATGGGATTGCATTGGTGCCTATGGAGTGGGCAGCGTACACATCTGGAAAAGCACTTTCAGTGCTGAACAGTATATAGAGGTTTTAGAACAACATATGATCCCACCCAGACAACATCTCTTTCAGGAAAGGCCCTGCAAGACAATGCTAAACCACATGCTGCATCCATTACAACTGCACAGCTTCTCAGATGAAGAGTCTGAACTGAACTGGCCTGTTCGCTGTCCAGACCTTTCACTACTAGAAAGTATTTTGGGCAACATGAAACAAAAAAATTAGCAAAGAAGCCCCAGGACTGTCAAGTAGCTAGAATGCTACATCAGACAAAAATGGTACAACATTCCTCTCCCAAAACTCCATGAATAGACCTCCTTACTTCCCAGAAATATTTAATTAATCATTAAGAGTTAATATTTTAAATTAAATGGTAAAATGCCTCATTTTCAGCATCTGATATGTTTTATGTTCTATTGTGAATAAAATATGGGTCTATATATTTTGCACATCATTGATTTTTGCTTACATTTATTTACTTTTTATACAGCGTCCCAACTTTTTTGTGTATCAGAACTATTTCAGTTATGTTCCGAGCACGGGGGACGTGGGTGGGGAAAAAATCACAAAACATCCCGGACTCATTGTCTATTTGTACAAAGGAGATGGAGCAAATGCCCGCCCCATTTGAAATGTATGCGGGTGGATTATTATAACGCACAAATTAGCAACACAATTTCGTTTCAAATCTACCAATCAGAGACCAGTATTCTGAACTGACGTGACATCAGTGACAGTCCGACAACATATGGTGCGCCTCTCTAGTTTTCTCATCATGTTTATTTGTGTTCTCACTGTTATCCATCTAAATGCTTATCCATAAAAAACAGTATTTTTAAAGACTAACCTCACAGACAGGTTTTTATAAAAACTTCATATCTCAGCCCCATATCTCAGATAGTTATTTTTTAACTGCTACGGGTGCAGTTAGCTGTTTAGCCTACATTTTCACCATTTTACAACACAACTACCACACGCGTCTAATACACATGTACAGGAATACAATCCTAAAGTCATAAAATAAAAAAATAATTTCCCTGCAAAAATCTTACTTGTGTTTAAATAATGTGTAAATAAAGTCCTGACTCTGATTAGCCGCTGATATACTCTCACAAGCGCACAGCCACACATCACCACACACACATTGTTAAATCATAAACTTTAAAGAAAACAACTGAGAATTTTTTTTGTGCAAGAAATATTTCAAACTCAGCACCATGTGAATGAAGGCAGTGCAGTCACACATGCGCAGCCTGAAACACAACCTGCACTAAAGTTAGCTTAATATGACTCATTCGTCTGATATTCGTAATTCCGCTTTTCCTCACCAGTTAACTTAACGCAGATTCACCAGCACAGTTACAGTTTGGGGGTGAAATAGAAGACAACAAACTACAACCACAACATTTAGTAAAGTTCACTTGTTATGACAGATGATGCAGGAGCTTAGCCTTGTGTTCCCTCTGACTACATTCTACAGAGTTAGGGACCATTTCAAAATTACCCACTACACCCTACAGAGTTAGGGACCATCTCAAAATTACTGCAACGCTTGGGAGGGGATAATGAAGCGACACGCAGGAATGTATTCCAAGACGAGTTTAATAAACAGATACAGGCACCAATGAACATACACTTACATTCACATATTAAATTTAATGAGTGACACAGACTGACATGAACACAGGAAACTTAAAGGGAGACAATCAAGGCACACATGAGGAAGCAGACGTGGATAACAAGGTGACATCATGAGGGGGTGTGAACAAGAGACATGACAACAGAGCAGGAAA
This sequence comes from Crenuchus spilurus, assembly GCA_036984385.1. NCBI lineage: Eukaryota > Metazoa > Chordata > Actinopteri > Characiformes > Crenuchidae > Crenuchus > Crenuchus spilurus. The sequence goes on along the minus strand of BRDA01012910.1, from coordinate 42,893 downwards.
GCAGTGGTTTGGAGCAGCTGCTGCAGGGGGCGTGACAATTACCCACTACACGCTGCAGTTTTAGGGATTGTATCATAATTACGAGAAAAATGTGTGTGTCAGAAGGGGTGGCCTAACTGCATTGAACCAGTGGTGGGGCGGCCCAGCTTGCAAAAGGTTGAGAACCACTGGTTTAGAGGAAAAGACCCTGTGCACCTATGGTTGAAAAAACGCTGCCAAAATGCCCTTTTGAATGGCAAAATAGTGCCCTGTTAGCTTCTTCTCACATGGGAAAAATCATTGAGTGGCCCATTTTTTGCAGTAAAATAGGATGTTGTGCCCTCTAGAACAACAAAGTTTGATAATGTCTTAATGAGCCACCTTATTTTGTTATCTGTCCAATAGAAAATGATGCATTAAGTGTCCTCTATTGCACCCATACTAGACAGTGACCCAAAGTGAGTCCTATTCAATAGAGAAAATGTGATGCAGTACTGTATAGGGTTCTCCTACAATTGTACATGATGAAGTGCCTGGGTAGGTGCTCCTCTAATTGAGAAGTGCCCCTCCAGTGGGAAAATGTGCCCTTTTTATTTTTTACCTCTCAAACATCTGCAACAGTTTCAGGCTTAATTCAACCACATTCTGCCAATGTTATGTTTGTAGGATATTTAAGCAATAGAACACGAGAGGGAGTGTGTTATCGCGCCGTAGATCATCACAGCCATGATGTTATTCACGATAACACACGACCTCGAGTGTTCTATTGCTTTTATACAACAGTTTTTTTACAAAATAAAAAAAAAAAAGAAATCAAAGAACCTCAAGAAATTCATAACGAATATGCTTTAATACGGCCTTCCGCCAAAAGGTAGTTCCACAAGTGTAACTGTAACAGTTCGTTGGCCCGTCTCAAAGGCTACAATACGGCGTATAGTTTATACAGGCTAACACCACGAACGTTAACTTTAAATCAAAATTGGGATTAAGCGAAGATTAAGCAGGAAAAAAATACAAAATTCAAGGCATGTGCTAAATATAAAAATACCTAAAAAAAGTAAGATAATTATTAACTACAAAAGCTGCTGATACTGTAAAGCTCCCCTTTTGTGGTGCGGATAGAGCCATAGAACTGCCTAAGTATTAAATTCAGCTCAGCTTTTTCAACTGTTACCAAATTGACCTTAAAGTCATTTTGTAAGAGCCAGTCCGTGAAGCACTTTGTATCCCACTTTGTTTGTCGAATTGTATTTTGCTCATTTCGAGTCAGTTCCAGCTCATTCAGTTGATCTGCCGTCACTGTAGTCGACCTAACAGTTTCAGTGGTGTTCGTAGGTTCAGAATTCGATGCAGGTGTGGAGTCACACTCTTCTTCAGAGTCTGTCCAAACTGGTTGCAGGTCAAATGTTATGTTAAAGGCATCCATTTGATTCATTTCTGCAGGTTGTATAAGCACAGATACAAAAATGTTTGTGTGTATATATGCCGTTACTAGGCAACGCGTCCGCGGAGTGATACGGCTTTAGTGTGAGAAGGCTGTGCTGTTATCACGTATATCAGCACGGCTAGAATACTTCTCAACCAATCAGATTGTGAGGTCGGAACTAACTGTTG
>BRDA01012910.1:27604-41200 GCA_036984385.1 Crenuchus spilurus | reverse complement strand
TATATATATATATATATATATATATATATATATATATATATATATATATATATATATAATTGTATGTACAAAAATGCAGCCTAACTTTCAGTGAAGCAAAAATATTGTAGCACCGGTACATATTGTGTATAAAAAGTACTGTGGTATCATGATTTTTTTTCATCACTCATTTGGAACCTTTTTTATAATAGTATATTTTATTACTACTTAATTGCAATCAACATCTTTTCTTTACCCAAGTGATGTTGCTTTATGTAGAAGGCTCTGGCTGCCATGCAACATAATGGACAATGATTATTCCACGAAGATCACATTAGATTTAATAACATTAATACTGAATTCAACTGTTGTGTGCAGTCACATGCATTTACATCATTTTACACTGTCTTCAGATATGCTCAGCCAATGAGAGTTTAGAACTGGAGCTACCCATTTTATGAAATGTAATTTATTCAAAGAAAAATTAGTAGTCACTTTGAGGAGGGCTGAATCCCCTCTGTGAAGGTCAGAAAGGCACCTAACATGGCCTCCTGTCTTTATTCACCCTCAGCCTAACATTTACCTTTGCAGATATTCTGCATGAACAGTAGAGGAGGAGGGACAATTTGGAAATCTCCAAAGCGTGTATATGAAACCATGCCGAAGCGTTTAATGACCACTTCAAACCTCTCCCTTAACTGATTAATTATTAAAATCCAATTACAGAAGGTCAAACCTGCTCAGTCTGAATATTAACCAAGCAGATGAGAGAAGGAGAAGCACAAAAAAAGAAAGGAGGCAGGAGGGAGGACAGATTGTATTGAGGTATATTTTTACATTCTATGTAAGGCTATTCAAATTCTGATGACACTAATTGCTCTGTGTGTGTGTGTGTGTGTCGTAGGAGAAGACAAAGGAATTGGCACAGAAGCAAGCTCAGCAGTGAGTATCATATTCCACCTTGTAGCAGTATGAGTGCCTATGACTGTCACTGAGTACATATGACACATTCAAGACATTATTTCTATTCAGTTTAACTCTTATCCACTTATCCATATTTAGTTTTGTGATGTTAATTTTATTTTTTGTGCTTCCTGTGCAAAACACTGATACAAAATTCCCCTGCTTACATTATGTGTGTGTGTGTGTTATGCAGTCAGGACCCAGCCTCCCTGTCTCTGCTCAGCATCTCTGACCTTGTGCCAGACCTTCAGTTCATTTTTTTCTGGATGTCAAATGCCATTGAGATCTTGTACTTCATCCAGCAAAAATCTCCTTCTTTTATGCAGAGTATAGAAATGATGGACAATAAAGGTATGCTCACACACAAATACAAGGACTGTAACTTTGGGCAGTTAAAATGTTTGGTTAGTTTAATGAACTTGCTGACCATGTTGACAGTTGTATCAAAATAGCATCTCAATATGTGAATATGAGAGTGTGTTTTTGTAGAGGGAGCTCAATGGCCCACACTGATATGAACATTTGATCTCATTCATGTCAAAAAAAAAACTGATTAATATGCAGTTTGTTTAAAGGAATTCCTTACATATTTACACAATTTCTCACCTTGATGTAGTTCATCGTTTCTTTAGTTTAGAACAGAAGGTCTAAGGCTAATATTGCTAACACACATGGTTGATATTTCACTCAACTGGCTCATACAAATACATCTACTGGCTAATACAATACATACAGCTACATACAAATGACTAAGGTCTCACAGATGATTAGATGTGGATTAGGATCACTACTAGTATGGCAAAAATATAAAAGTGAAGAAAACGTTCATCTAAACGATTGTTCTTGAATATGGAGGATTTTTTTACAAGATCATACTTCTACCAACCGTGCTGCTACCTGGAGAGGCATCTTAGGATTTATTATTTTTTGTAGTTCACAGTAATTCATACTGTTTCTTAAAACACATTGACTAGTCTGAGACCTCCTTTAAAATCTGGATGAGGTTTGAGCAGAGTGAGAGATGTTTTGGTATTTTGACAAATACAACTGGGCTTTTTAGGTGACTATTGAGTTCTAAAGTTAGCAATGTTAGCTTGAGTTTTAAATTAAGAAGCAAAATGTGGACTAATGGAAACATGTCTTGGCTGATGAATTTGGAATGAACTTGGCCTAGGACGTCACGTGACAGGGTTTTCTGTAGATATAAATAAGTGAACACACCAGTCAGTTGTAGCAGAGTGTAAAACCATCATCATGGGCAAAGAATTTGATCTGACTGATGTCCAAAAGGCATGATAATACGGTACTGGGTGTAGGGTGGTAGCAGCATGGAAACTGCTAACCTTGTGGGATGTTCTAGAGCTGTTATAGTGAAGGTGTACTGAGAACTGTGTGGTGGTGCTCACAAGCCATTGATGCCAGAGGAAGAGAAGGACGACTCTGGCAAGTGGTACAGAGCAACCAGCGTGCCACAGTGGACCAATTAACCTCCACAGTGGACCAATGAACAACCAGTTAATGTGAACTCTTCTAATGTTACTAGTTTCGTCCAAGCAAAGGGTGGATATTCCTACTATTATCTAGATGGTCATATTATTCTGATATGACCATATACAGTATGTAAATATAATTTCTGCATGAAACATTCTAAATGAATGAAGTTATGTTATCCTCATGCTGGAGATTCTAGTTAAAATTTTATTTGTGGCTTTGATTTGAGCTGCAATGTATTTTGTGGCTTTAGTTCCCTGGTGTCTGACTGTATTTAAGACACTCTGATGTAGACTGACATGGCTTGACTTTTTTTTTTTTTTATAAATGATACTCATTTAAAATATTTTTTTTCCCAAAGCGATACACAGGCTTTTATTCAGCACAAACTCAAAAACATAAATCTATATTTTGATTAAATCTGCTCTAAACTTTCCAAAAATCTATTTTCAGATGTGCTGATATATTGTAAAAAAAAATACTCTAAACATTTCTAGCCAAGACTTTTGAGCTCAGAACTGAATAAACAGAGGTGTTACCTACACACTGGTCATTACAGTTTTAGAAATTGTATTGGTTTTATTTCTAAAGCTTAACAAATGTAAGGAGACACTGTTTTCACTCAGCCACAAACACTACACTGAATAGTCATGAGATAGGTGTGAAACACTCATGGAGAGGTCAATTGTTCATTCACCTCAGGTGAGAGGTCTTTATTTGGTAAAAATTCCACACATTTTATGGCTGGTAATCAAACCAATGGCATGTCCGGAATTACCATGTTATTATCATATGAATGACAGCTTGCGTTGTTTTGTGGGAAAAACATCGCAGCTGTCTTAAGTCGCAGTCACAGATGTTTCTCTGCTTAAATAAGCTCCTCTCACAAGTATCTAAAAATATATTTAAAGTCAAGCTATGTATTTGTGTGTATATGTATATATATACCCTTTAAGGTTTCCGGAGTATGTTTTGTATTGTTTCTAGGGTAAAATCTTGCAGTTGTCTAAGTGTTTCTAATATGCTGCTGGTGGGAGAGACGACTCCAGAGGGTTAAGTTTAATAACAGCTCAAGTGTACAAGTATGAAACCAGTAAATTCATCAGAAGTGAGAGGCTCTCTTTATTTTAGGGCAGTGGTTTATTGCAATATGAAATGAACAACTAATAAATATTGTAGAATTATTGGCTACATTTTCACACACTGAAAAAATCCATGTAAACAGAATTATGTTAGGAATTAGGGCCTTAGATATTGTATTTTGCCACCAAGTCCTTTTTCCAACTTTTTCCATTTTTTTCATACTTTAATTGGAACTTCCATTTTGTTCAGCTGGATCTAAAGAATCTCTCCTTTCTGCAACAATATCAGCTAATGAAGAAGCCATGACCATTCTGGAGGAAGTCATCATGTACACCTTTCAACAGTGTGTCTATTACATCACTAAGGTAAAGGAGTGCATTAGGTGTGTGTGTGTGTGTGTGTGTGTGGAGTAACGTGGTACAAGTAAAGCAGAACAGTAAAGTGTTTACTTTTTCTTGTGTAAGTCACACGAGTGTTTAAAATTTTGTAATCACATTACAATTACTGACTTTTACTTTATTACATTTCTATTACCAAATTTGATTAAAATGTATTGAATTTTATTACTTTGTGAGTAATGTGCATATTTATGCATGCATAGCTTTCCACCTATGACTCCACAAGCTACTTCCACAAGATATTAGCTAGTTATCAGGGTGCATTCTCAGAATGTTCTCAGAACATTATGTAAGGGTTCTCTACATGTTATTAGCAAATGTTATCAAAGTAATGTAAATTGATCATGATAATAACATTACATGGTCTTGAGATCCCAAAATGGCCACAAATGTTCCTCTGGACTGTAACTTTCCCAGTTGATGAGACACTGCATCTGATGATCATCATGGACTAGGTAGGCAGGGTCCATCCAGGTGCAGAGGTGCAAGAGGTTCTGCTGGCAATGCTTAGAATGAGTCAATTGGGAAAGCTGGTTTTAACAGGGAGGCACAGAACGTAGGTGAAATCCACTGAGATTGCAGTGGAGATCCTGTGTGGAGAGCCATACTGGATGCCTTGATTTGCGATTGGAGAGATAACGGCACCGTTTGCCACTTGGGAGTTTTTGGCAGTGTACAGCTTCCTAGGATAGAAAAGAGAGTCTCTGCTTTCTATGGCAGTGTGCAGCTTTTTCAGTGGTACTAGGCAAGATACATTGGAGAACTTGTCTATGATGACCAAGATGGTGGTGAAGCCTTGAGAGGATGGACGAGCAGTGATGAAATTGATGGCTGTGTGACACCATGTTCGACGTAGCATGGTTAAAGACTCTAAGAGTCTAGCAAGGAAGTTGATGTGGAGTTTTACTCTGAGCACAAGTAGTGCAAGCATTCACAAAGTTGTGTGGAATTCCTGGGTGTCAGGAGCTGAGAGAAGTGTGTATCCATTGAAGATGTGGTCTAACACTGCAAGAGATGTAAACCTTGGAGACTGAGCACTCAGCAGGTGCTGGGTCAGTAACTCAAGCTCTGTGGATTTCTTCTTTTATGGACCAGTGAACAGGTGCAATCATACAAGCTTCTGTTAAGATGGTTTGTCCAACTGGTTTGTCATGGAGGGAGTTGTGGAGGCTTTAGTGTTCTTGGAAGTGGGCCAGTAGGTGAGTGTGAATTTGAATCTTGTAAAAAAAAAGAGAGCCCAGTGTGCCTGAAGGGAATTCAGTCTCTTTGCTGTTTTAATATAGTGTAAGTTGCAGTCATCAGTAAGAATGATGAAAGGGTAGCATGAGCCCTCTTACAAATGTCTACACTCTTTTAAGGCTGCTTTAACCCCCTGGAGTCTGAGGATATTTCATACACTCTGATGTAATCTGACATGCCTTCATTTTTTTTAACAAATTACACCCATCTAAAAGTATTTTTTCCAGGTTTTTGTTCAGCACAAACTCAGCAACAACAGTCTCAAAACAGTAAGAGTGTCATAAATCTATATTTTGATTAAATCTGCTCTAAACTTAGACTTTCCAAAAACGTTTTTCAGATGTGCTGATATATTGTGAAAACACACTCTAAACATTTCTAGCCAAGATTTCTGAGCTCAGAACTGAATAAACAGAGGTATTTGTTACACACCGATCATTACAGTTTTTAGAACTTGTATGTGGTTTTATTTGTAAAGCTTGATGTGTTTGACTCATTCAGTGGTTCCTAGATTGAATATTTATGAGATATGTGAGACGTGAATCTTTTGTTCAGGAAAACCTCAGGTGAGATGTCTCTGTTCAAGTTCACATTCCATGGCCACTATTCCAAAAACTGAATGCCTGGAATTGCTATGTGATTATCATATGAATGACAGTTCTTGTAATTTGGTGGGGAAAAATGTGCAGCTGTCTGACCAGGCTGTACGACATCGCTAAATATTCATAATGCCCTGATAAAGTCACAAAAATCTTCCACTCATTCCCTTCTCAAAAACACACTAATTTGTAGGTGCTACAGAGGCCGTTTGATAATATGAGAGGGTCAGTAGAATTATGTCAGTAGAATTAATGAATAAGAGGAGATGGGTTTGGCCAGTGATGAGAACAAGGGGGCTAGTAAATTGGGTGACCCTATCAGAGCCAGTTGGGTTGCCATCTATGCCTTTATTGCAAGCGCTTACACTAATCATGGGGGATATTTACTTGTTGTGCTAAACCATAATCAGTTAAATACCCAGTGGGACCAGGACTGAAACAGAATTTCATGTCATTAGACCATCTAAGGTTTAGAGGGACAGTACATTTTCTGCTGGCAATTATGGGAAGGACTTTATCACTCACATGCAGAGTCAAAGGGAACTTGGGCAGAGTTGGGCATGAAGTTTTAAAGTGATCACCCTGGTGACACAAGCCCTCTTGTATTCCCCCACTGTCTTTCTTCAGGAGATAGCTGAGCTTAGCCATTTTCCATAGCTTCAGGAGTCTGGCAGCCCTGCTTCTTTTGATGAGAGGAGGTGTGTGGACAGGGCCTTTAACTCAGGAGGTTATCCAGTTTGACTGTTACTTGTATAAGCTGGTTTAGTGAGAGTTGATCATCATTGCAGATCAGTTCAGCTTTTAGTGCTTCATTGAGGCTTCGAAGATAGATAGTAGTGAGGGCTTTTTCAACCCAGTTCCACTCAGCTGCCAAGGTGCAAAACACGAGGGAGTGATCAGTGGTGTTGTCCTGATGAAGTTGTAGGAGCTGATAGAGCAAACACAGTCTTGGCATCATCTAAAGGAAAGGCTGAAGTAAAGAGGCCATTGAAACAGAAACTCTTTGCATTGGCTAGGGGCTCCATCATACTAATTTGGGATCACCAAAAGGATTGTTCTGTACCAGGGGTTGTGCTCAGGAGTGTGGAAGTAGCCTGGGGTGCTGTTGGTGCTTCGGCTGTTCTAATGCCAGTGTGAGGCCAAAGTTCATCCATTGAGTGGTTCAACTGTTGTAGGTGTTCATATGAGCTGAGCAGTTGACCATGGGCTTGAATGGGAAACAAGCAAACTCATAAAGGAATCATTGAGAACAGAACTGGGTTCAGTGCAGAAGTTCTGGAGTCTGAAACTCGAGATCACAGCTCTGAGAAGATTCACAGGAAAGGTTTGACAGCAGTGCTAGACTGGCAATACTCCACAGAGACTGAGAGGATTGAGAAGTAGATATAGGCCAGGCTGATGAGACCTGAGGGTGTGCAGGTGTCTGTAAATCAGGGTTGTCATGGGAACAGAGCAGTACTCTGGGGAGAGTGACATCTAGTGGACAGGTAAGGACGTGTCCTGATAGCATTGGCAGGCAGAGTCCAGAGAAGTGCTGACAGGCTGAAAAGTGTCCTGCGGCATGCTAGCAGGCAGAGAAGAGTCCAGAGAAGCACTGACATTAAGAAAGGTTCAAAAAGGTACAAATTATAGATATCAGATTTCATTTTTAGAAAGTGTTCCAACTTTTCTTGAAACAGGGTTTGTAATTTGTTGGGCCGCAGGAGGAACTGAACAAATTCATGCAGTGTCTTCAGTGTACCAAGAAGATCAGGAACCAAACCTGTGTTTTTCTAACTGGATTCTTCTAAATAACATATGAGTGAATTGACTGAAAACAAGAAATTTGTGGTTTTTAATGCATGTATGTTTATTTGTATTTATTCTATGGTTATATATTTTTCTTCAGGATTCACTTATTTAAGTTTTTTAGTTAGTTTTATCATTTTCATTGTGCTGCCTGGCTTGATGATGAGGAAAGCATGAATAAAATGAAACATGTCTCTGCTTCCATTATGTCTACCATTTCTTCTTCTTGATTTTTATTTGCTGTCCATATGCGCAAATGTTTCCATTGTATATGTGCGCTGTGTTACTAAAGCATCTGGATCGTAAAATCATGAGACAATGTAGGTATGTCTGGATGTCTGTGTGATTGTGCACTCTTCTTCTCCAGTCTTTGTATGTGGTCTTACCAGCCCTGCTGGACTGCAACCCCTTTGGAGGTGACTCATCGTCGGAGCCATGCCGGCGGGCCACGGGGGTGTGTGTCTGCACCGTTTGTGTGATGCCAGAGGCGGTGAGGAGGGTAGTCAGTGTGTTCCAGACTACAGCGGACCTTCTACAACAGTACCAGGTTCATGCTGAGATCCAGAGTCAGATGTTTGCCTACCTCTTCTTCTTCACTAATGCATCCCTCTTCAACCTGTTCATCGATAAAGGTGACTCATATTCAATTTTCTTCATCTGTCCACCCAGGGGCCTATTAACGTAAATTTTTTGGTTATTTTTGAAATCACAGTACTTCCTCTTTTTTCGGCTTCTTGTTCATATTAAGTTCATATTAAGTTAATATTAGTTTTTGGGAAAGCTCTTTAGGATGGAGATTTTTTTAGTTTTTTACATAGACATAAAAACAGCAATATAGTGAGGAAAACAAGTATTTGATACACTGCCGATTTCGCAAGTTTCTCACCTACAAAGTATGGAGAGGTCTGTAATTTTTATCATAGGTACACTTCAACTGTGAGAGACAGAATTAAAAAAATCCAGAAAATCACTTTGTATGATTTTTTAATAATTAATTAACATTTTATTGCATGAAATAAGTACTGTATTTGATAGCCTACCAATCAGCAAGAGTTCTGGCTCTTACAGACCTATTCTGCTCTCATTACTTGTATTCACTGCACTTGTTTGAAGTTATTACCTGTATAAAAGGCACCTGTCCCAGCCACAAACAATCTTCAGTGCTCTTACTGAGGGATGGAGATTGTTGGCCAAAATCTTGTGATAAATGACTCCATCCATCCTCTCTTCAATAAGTTGCAGTCATCCTGTCCTCTTTGCAGAAAAGCACCCCCAAAGTATGATGTTTCCACCCCCATGCTTCATGGTTGGGATGATGTTCTTGGGGTTGTACTCATCCTACTTCTTCCTCCAAACACGGCAAGTGGAGGTGATACCAAAAAGTTCTATTTAGTCTCATCTGACCAAATTACCTTCTCTAGGATCATCCAGATGGTCATTGGCAAACTTCAAATGGGCCTGGACATGTGCGAGCGTGAGCAGGGGGACCTTGTGTGCCCTGCAGGATTTTAAAGCATAAATGCATAGTCTGTTACTAATGGTTCTCTAAGAGACTGTGGTCCCAGCTCTCTTCAGGTCATTGACCAGGTCCTCTCATGTAGCTCTGGGCTGATTCCTGACCTTTCTCAGAATCACCCTTATCCCATGAGGTGAGATTTTGGAGTGGTTGGAGTGTGATTGATTGAGTGTGTGGACAGGTGTCTTTTATACAGGTAACAAGTTCAAACGTGCAATTAATACAGGTAATGAGTGCAGAATAGGACAGTCCAGTGACCAGCAAACTTCTTAAAATGTGCTCTGAAACTGTTAAGCCAGCAATGTTATTATGAATATGCAAGCAGCTCTTCCAGTAAATATGCATGAGGCTGTTGACATCAAATTGTATTACATTTAATCAACACCTCCTTGGCTGGCATTTGAACATCTTCAAATCTGCTGTGCGTTCTTATGTAACAAATACATTTTTGAAAACAGCATTTTCAGAAACATCCAGAATCATGCTAATGGGGTAGCTATCCACGTTCAGACACATCCAAAGATCCACTGGAGCTGGTTTGTTATCTGATTTCTTACGCTTATATGTCCCATTCTTGGTCCTTCAGGCCCCTCGCTTTAAATTTTACTTTTTGTAATTTTGCAGCTTTAAATCACCCACTTCAATTCACAGAGGGCTTGTTACTGAATAGTTGAATCAGATGTGTTAGTTGTAGACATGTAGCGTAGAGACTTCCAGGACCAGCAGTGGGAAGCACTATCTTAGGCATTTTAGGTTTTGTTTTGAGATGCATTAGAGACACAGCTGGTCCATTTCTAAACATATCTCTTTCTGTGAGCCATATACATTACCATTTCTTGTCTAAAATGGAACTACATGTAGCAATTTTCTAAAGCACTGTACACTTTGTAAAAAAACACCTAGAAATCTGGAGCTGTTTTTCCTTTAAGTGTTTCAACTGACATTATATAACAGCAAAAGCAGCCATGTTGCAAATGAGGTTTTTCTGGCAGATCCATTTATGTATCTAGGTGTAAATGCAATGTGTATAAATCACATGAACATGAGCTGGAATTAGGTTTTATGTTTTTTTATTCATATATATTTCTTAATCTTCTGCTCTGTGCATTTGAAACCATGTCCTTCATATAGACTCACACTTATACACATACACTCGACTTGCCAGGCCATGCCTGCCCTGTCATATGTCTTCATTAAGCATGTAGACAGCATCTGCTTCCATGGCAACAGTCAGAGAGAGTGAGACGATGAGAGAGTGAGAGTGTGCGAGGGCAGGTAGAACGATGAAGGAGAAAGAGACAGACGGGAGCAGAATGAGAAAGTGAAAGATACAGGCCAGGAGGGAGAGTGATGAGCTGCTGGATGTTTAAGCCTGCCCTCTAGTGTCTCCTACCTCAACACACACTCTGTGCTCATGATTCTCTCTGCAATTTGGATTTAATGTCAGGACAACTAACATAAACCAGAAAAACAGACATTAATGATGGACAGTTAGACTTCATTATTTTCAACTTTGTTAATGCAGACATATTGTCACCTTCATTTCAAAAGGTTGTAGCTACATTGTTTTAATTCTTTACACCATATACAATACCAGCAGGCCTTTACATTGTTGTTTCATATCTCATTGCATTAATATATATTAAAGTTGTTATCTACCTAGTGCTAAGTTTAAAGTAAAGAAAGACAATGTTACAGAATAGCTATATGTTACCTCACAACACATGAAAAGCAATACACATAATGTTATGACATTCAGTGGGCTAATAATTATCTGAGCATTAATTTGTTGAAGTAATTGGGTGTGTAATGTAAATCCTATTAAATAATCTTACATTAACTGTAATTAAAAATAAATAAAAGCTCGCACCTTCTGTTTGAGTGATTCCACAAATTCTCAGTACCAGGGGGCCCAAGAGACCATACGTAGCCATATACTTAGTGGTTTCTAGTTAGTGTGGATAAAATCAACTGGTTAGCATGTTTTGTTTTTTTTTTACCGCTGATTTACATGATTTAACATGCAGACATACACATACACAGTAATCAGTGCTGAATAAGGAAAGTTGTAGGCATTTGAAAATATGATGTCACCTTACAAGATGAGCTACTGAAGAAATTAATAGCATTTAACTATTTATGAATTGTTGCCACATTTGCTTTATGAAACCTAGCCATAGCCCACTCCAAAATAAGAACATAAAAATAATGATGCCAACGAGAGCACAATGGAGTGTCAGGCACAGACCAACATGTAAAAGTAATCCTGGATATAAGGGGATATCAATATTTAGGTCATTACACAGTGCATGTAATACATAATTCTCAAATTACATAATATGAGCCAAGACTTATGAAAGTAATGCTCGGCTGCGTGTTACCCGAGTGTATTAATTTATGAAACAAGTACTGCCTTGAGGACTTGAACAAGAGTGAAGGAAAACAATTTTTATTCTTCACAAGGAAATATAATTTGAATGATAACATTTGATTTCAGTAATAACAGTTTTTGGGATTAAAGAGTCGATTTGACCAGTGCAGATCCTGATGGATGGACAGACTGCAGGATTGCATCCTATCCCCTTGGATGACAGGACTAAAAACATACAGACCATGAAATATGTTTGCATGTCATGGTATTGTGAATAGTATATTCTTATATATTTGATTCTGTTCACTTACAGAATTTGATATGCATATTTTCATGCAAGAAAAGACTGAAAAAAACCAAATGTCAAAACCTTTTGCATATAAAGTGTGCAACTGTCATGCAATTTTGTATGATTGAAATGTGCACAAAACTCAATTGCACTTGAACTGCGTAATGCAAAGCATCCTTAACTGTTAAGATGCACAAGATTTATGCTACATGCAACTCACAGCTGCATGAAAGTTTGTATAAATCACACATAAGGTCATTTAACCTATTTAAATATATTCGATTAAAATATGCTTTATTTAAATAATGTTCGATATTTAACTTCTCATTGAATAAGCTAGACCCAGCAGCATTTCCCACACGGCAGAATTACGTCACTAATTTCCTTTTTTAAAGGACGGCTGGTGGCATATGTTTTGTGTGTATGTGTGTGTCTGTGTGAGTGAAGAGAGGGCACTGTCAGGCAGTGATTATTTCTCCAGACGTCCATAATCCTCTTTGTGTCATAACAGACAGAGAGGATCAGAGTAGTGCCTACACACACACATGAACAGATGTACATACTAGTGCCAGTTTAGTATCCCGTAAATATATTGGTTTTTTTACCCCTGATATTGGACAAAATTATATAATGCTCATATGATGCTCTTTAATGGCTCATGAGACTTAATGGAGATCAACCCAACAATTCTTAGCATAAATAATGTGAAAATAAAAGGAGACATTAAATATTTCTGACCCATTTAAACATAATATACATTCATAGCATTTAAACAGAAGATTCTTAATCCTGGATGAGAAAGGGTTGAGTACACATTGAGATTCTTGCCTTTAGTAAGTGAGTGTAGATATTTTGGCAAATCTACACACAAGTCTGAGACTTTATTGAGATTGCTACAAAAAATCAAGAGGAGACATATGAGATTACTGAGATCTTTTTCCTCTGTTTCCAGCTGATCTTATTGTTGACTATGAGAAACTACTGAGATATTAAGATGTCCTTTTTGATCTTTTTTCCTTTAGGTGGAAGTAAATGAAGAAAAGTGTGAATGTTGCTTTACTCTGTGTGCTTGTGTATGTTTTTGTGTATGTAGGTCCTGTAAGAGGCTGGTTTCAGCGTTCTCGTGTGCTGCAGATCCAAGCGTGTGTGCGTATGATTCTGGATTGGGCGAAGGGTGCAGGCCGGGCCCAGCTTGCCCAGAAGTTTTTTGCCAAGCTTTGCAGCGCCATCACCATTCTTGCTACACCTATACAACAACTCTCACAGGTGATCCCAGTACTTTGACGCTAACTGATGTGAAAATGCCTTCACCATATACTGATTTTTAAGGACTATTTTTTCTAATAGTCAATAATATTGACCAAGATAATCTTATATTGTCAAAAATTAAATAACTGCCTTGAGTTTTACTTAAACAGTGCTTTGCAAACAACAAATTCTAAACTGTCAAATGTCTTAAACTCAAGCAGCAGAAACTCTTAAGATGATGACTAATGATGTGCCCTTATTTCCACTGTAGCCTAATTTCTACATACAAAGCACTGTGATGCATGGATTGAAGAATGCATTTTTTAAAACTTCAATAAAATTATTGCTAAATAAATAACCCATAAAGTACTAAAGAATTTAAGAGCATAAAAAATAAACCATAAAAAATAACAACACCAGTAATAAATAAAATGTAATTAAGTATTAAGTATATATATATATATATATATATATATATAAACCGGATTCCAAAAAAGTTGGGACACTAAACAAATTGTGAATAAAAACTGAATGCAGTGATGTGGAGGTGCCCACATCTAATATTTTATTCAGAATAGAACACAAATCACAGATCAAAAGTTTAAACTGAGAGAATGTATCATTTTAAGGGA
>BRDA01012910.1:0-13792 GCA_036984385.1 Crenuchus spilurus | reverse complement strand
AATATTAGATGTTGGCATCTCCACATCATTGCATTCAGTTTTTATTCACAATTTGTTTAGTGTCCCAACTTTTTTGGAATCCGGTTTGTAATATTTATTATGAACCATTAGGTCATAAGTGAGCCTTACGTTAAAAAATGTAAGAAAATATGATATAGACCCCATTAACACAGACCAGGATTTGAGTCCAGGATTTTAAGCAGTTTGCACTCTACTGAGTTAATCTATGATGAACACTAATCTTCAAAACTTTTAGTTCACCAATGATACACTCTTTATGTACAGCACACTCCTCTGAACTCACCCGGAATCTATATCCGGACACTGATCCCTGATGGTCCGGCTGCTTCAGATGGTCGTTTGCACATTGGAGACAGAATCCTGGCTGTAAATGGAACCAGTCTCATTGGAGCCGATTACCAGAGGTCAGCAACATTCATGCATGTACACTTCTGACTCTCTTTCATCCTCTCAAACACACACACACACACACACACACACTCCAAACTTGATTCCTATCATGAAAGGAATAAAGCATTTTTCCAAGATTTCCAAGTTTGTTTTTAAATGATATCAATAAGTGTAATTACTTCCTGTAGGGATCCATTAGCCATTTAGTTTCTCAGTTAAATGGTCTTGCAAATGGTTAAATTGTTAAATGGTCTTGCAAAGTCATTTTATGAATTATGAAAGAGTATTTTAAAATATTCCCAGGAACATTTCTACAATTGTTAGATACTTGAGAATAATTATTCGGGCCAAACTACCTTCAGGTACGTGCATTGTTCTGGAATGGAGAAGTTCACCTGCTCCAGATGAGCTTAATAAATGTGAACTGTAGTTTCTTATTCTATAAGATTACATTAATACTACTTTCAGTGTCACCAAAGTGTCCTTTGCATAGAAAGTATTCAATTCAATACTTATTAAAAGACAAGTGCTGAACCAACCTTTACTCTCTCACACTCTTTCTCCTCAGTGCTGTTGATTTGATCAGACTGGGTGGAGGACGTCTTCGGTTTCTTGTTGCGAAGTCAGATCCTGAAGTGTCAGAGAAGATCAGTGCCTCTTCCTGCTGAGGTTATGGGGAGGGAAGAGGGGTCTGCAGATTTGATTCCCCACCTATTCAAAATAAGTAACAAAAAATCCTTACTATGTTTGGAAGAAAGCATATAAGCACATTATAAGACACTCAGTGACTACAGTACTTAATCTCCTGTTGCACTCAGAGGAGAACCTCAGCACAGCAAGATTCAACAAAGGATTCACAGGTTCAGAAACTTTCTGAAACTCTTGAGATTTTGTACATTCGGGTCCAGGAGCAGTCTTACAAAAGACATGAAAAAGATTATGAAGAGATGATTTTGGTATCATCACTGACATTTCAAACTTTGTAACTATGTTTATCTACATTTAAAAAAAAAAACATTTTTCATAACAACAGCTGCCATTTACTGAACATGTCATTTCAGCTGCTGTCTGAACATTTCATGATTTCATTACTACATTAATTACATTACATTACATTAATTCATTACATTACATTAATTTATCAAAGTCAAGAATAATAATTTAGAGCATTTTTGTTCCCATTTAATGCTATTTAGCGACACAATGTTATGATATGACAGTGATGATATGCAGACTATCAGAGTATGTGGGGTGACAGCAAAATGGAAAGTAAGAGATTTCAATGAATTGGGAAATAATGTTAAAATTAGTTCTGCTTTTTTAAAACCTTAAGCTTTCAATTAAGACCCCATCCACACATATCAAGATATTTTTGAAATCTTTAGTTGTTCCATGTGACTTTTGTCCTCCTGTCCTCCAGGCACTGAAATGGGAGGGATTTGAAATGCTCTCCTGAATATTTTTGGCGACTGTATAAAACACAATTTTTGTGCAAACAGGCAGCAAATGTTAAACATTTAATTCAGTTTTTCATTACATCATAGCACAGAAGTTTCAAAATTTACGGCTGTTATTTTTTTTATGCTTTTATGCTTTTCATCTCCGATTGCTGTTTCAGAAACAGTGGTGTCACCATGACATGTAAACAAACCTGCACATCAACCTTAATTTCTTCTGAGGCATTTTTGTGTGATGCATTATTGCCCTCTTTTGGACTGGAGTTTCATGTGGTCATTTTTGAGTTTTTTTGTTTGAATTTTATAATATTGTTACTGTGAATGGTCATTTTTGAAAACAGGGAAAAACTATTGATGAAAATACCAGGATATGTGTGGATGAGATCTAAAATTAAAACATAAAGAAGGCGTATTTACTCTAAATAAAAAAAAATGTGCCGTTAATAACCAGTCTTTTTGACAGCCTTGCTAAAAAAGACACATAATATCCTGTTTACAGCTTTTGCTTGGTAAACTTTTGAATGTTGCTGATCATTGAAAGTTACCTCTACATGGACTCAACAGCTGAATGAATAGTGAGCTACTAAATGAAGAATAAAAAAGTAGACCATGGGCTGCAACGTTCAGTTTCATGTATGTATTACTATGCGCATTTTCATGAGTTGCATTGGTTGATGTCAATAATATTCAGTCTTATCTCTGGCTTTAGAATCTTTTTTTTTAATGCAATAAACTTCCCATGTTAGATTTTACAGTATTTTTCTCTAACAAAGCTCCCACTACAGCAATTGTTAAAACAGTGCCATTGCTGCCTCTGGAGTAGCACTTGAAAAACAGAGGATATATACTGCAGTGGGCGTATTATATGAAAACCTCTATTTCAGTAGTCAAATGTGGTCTGCTATTGTAACGATTGCTGATGGGAGCTTAAAATCCATCTTATCCATTTATACTTGACATGAAGACTACTAATATGAGAATGTAAAGCTGGCATTTTTATTTATTATTAAAAAATAATCTTGCACAAGTTTTACGATATGCAAAAGTTTTATTTTTACCCCATTATTTCATGTTTGTATATAATCTGTATTAGTAAATTTCATAATTACATTTTTCTCAACTTGTATTTGGAAGATTTCTATATGTGAATACATTAAAATTAATCTGAACACCGGGAAACTGTGGTCATTTTAAGATTAAAGGTGGATCGAAACAATCTGAAGGAGGTACTCGTTGAGCTGTCCACCACAAGAGGGCCCTAAACGTCCATGGTAGTACTGAGTAGAGCCCAAGCAATAATAATAACATCCAAGTTTAGTTATAGGCAATTCCCTTTGTCTTTATAATATTCAAACATTTGATTGCTCTTGATTGTTGATGATATGAATAACATCAGATCAAAGTTTTGCTCTGGAAGTTTATTCTCTTATCAGCACTGTATAACTGAATTCATCAGTTAACTCACTGCTGAAGAAATGTGCAGACTAGAAGTGTTCAGTCCCAGAACGTCTTAAAGTTGTAATATTATGAGGCAGTATTTGAAAAGCATATTCATCAAGTTTCTTGTCCCTAATAAATTAGAGTTCTAAAATAACAATTCATGCACACTAGGGCTGGGACGATTATGGCCTAAAATCAATATTGCGATATACTGAGCAGTTCACCTCGATAACGATAAATGGACAATAATACTAATACACACATACCCCAAAAATAAAGAATGTGTTAGGCCAACAAATACTTCACAGCCAGTTATATTGATAGTACAATTCCCTTTTTATTACCACTTTAAAGCATAAATAAATGAAGAAAATATCTGGGACAGAAAAGACACCATTAACTTCATCAATACACTCACTCCTGAGGTGGTATTTAGAATTTACATCAAAAAGCTCCTGGTTTGTATGTTTATGGTCAATATGCTTTCTGATGTTGCATCTGTTCATAAGAACTTTGCACATAGGACATTTTTCCCAGACAACAGATCTCATTCGAACTCTTCTTTTGAGTGCATAAATTCCCAGGTCGTCTTCTGCCCTGAGTGGACATGGCTTGGCACTGGGTGGACACAGCTTAGCACTGGGTGGACACTGCTTGGTACTGGGCTTTACATTGGGTGGGCACAGATCTGCACTGGGTGCATGCAGCTTTACACTGGGTGGGCACGGCTTGGTACTGGGTGTGCACGGCTCAGTACTAGGTGGGCACAGCTTGGGACTTGTAGAACCTGGCTTTGACAGAGGTGTTGTGGTTGATTGTTTAGTCTTACACACAATCAAATGGTTTTCAAAGTCTTCTTTACGCAGCACCATTGACTGACATTATATGCAGTGGTAATGGAGTTGTGCCCTGCACCCTAAGCCACATCTGTGAATAGTGAAACATGAGAAAATAAATTCTATAAAGTGTGGGGCCATAAAAATAATTGTAGGTCTCTGAAAGGCTTAGTAATGACAGTAACCGGCTTTTGTCACAACAGTACAACATAAATTGTACAATATCTAACAATGTATACAATTATATAAATGTGATTAAGCCTCAAATAACAAGGTATATAAACCTTGTTGAGTATACTGTTTTAAAAGTTGTAATTTGAGGCTTAATAATACGTGCTGTTTACAAAGTCTGATATTTACATAATTAGTCTGATATTTATATAATTAGTCTGATATTTATATAATTATATACAGCTATGACATGTTCAGCATTGTAGATACCTATTATATGTTAGATATTATGCTACTTATTGTACAACCTATGTTGTACTGTTGTGTCAAAAGACTGTTATTGTTGTGTTAACTGACTTACCTTCATGCTGGACTGCTCGGTTAAAATGTAGTTTGAGATGACTCCTAAGTTTACTGGCTGGTGTTGGCTTATAATACTCTACGGAGCAAAACGGGCAATGATATTTGTCGCAGCATGTGTCACATCGCTCATATATCAGCAACAATCATCCTCCTTGTATGGAAATATGCATTGCAACACATATAACGTCGCAAACCTCCTTTAACATTCACAGTTTACATGTGTTTACTGTATATGCACTGCCATCGGCATGAAACTGCTGGCGTAAATCCGGGTCTCTGCAGCTCTGCAGTCAGACCATTCTCCATAGGGCCCGCAGTCTGTAGTCATGTGACTACAGGCTGCCCTACGGAAAGCAGCGTCTTAAAGGAACATGAATGTAGCTGACAAAAAAAGACAAAATGACTTTTCATTTTTTTAAGACACCGAAAATACCGACATGGGCAAAATGACGTCGGTTATTGTCATAAATTTCGGTATCGGTAAATTTTCAGTTTATCGCCCAGGCCTAATGCACACTATAAAACCCTCTTCTTGCTTCAGAAGCCATCCAGACCTCCAGCCCAATGCTCCCAGGGTTCCCTCCCCTGTTTAATGCTCTACCAAGTCATGGTCTGCACTTGTAAATTGCACAGTAATAGCATTATGGCAGGTGTGGAGTATATAGATGCATACAGATGCATATAGATGCTTAAGGATTGTTTCCCAGTCATTTCTTCACTTATTACAAAGATAAGAAACTCCTCCCTTAAATCTGGTACAGTCCCACTTTCACTCAAAATGGCAGCTGTCACCCCCATACTCAAAAAACCTGCTATGCTGATGACGTCCAGCTTTATATTTCCTCCAAATTACTCACAACAGCACTTCACTTTATCTGATGCACTGTCTCACTGAAATAAAATCATGGATGAAAGCCAACTTCCTCAAATTAAACTGAAAAATCCGACATGATTAAAATAGGTCCCAAATCATTAACTACAACTGCTATTACATTTCAGCTAAACATTGATAATCATACTTTGCTTCCATCATCAAACATCCGTAACCTTGGTGTAATTTTTGACAGCAATCTTTCTTTTGAACAGCATGTAAATCACATCACTAAAACTGCTTTCTTCCATCTAAAAAATATTGCACGTCTCCGTCCTTCACTGTCCTTTACTGGTGCCGAAATTCTCGTCCATGCTTTCATTACATCCAGAATCGACTACTGCAATAGCATTCTTTATGGTACACCTAACAAAATCCTAAAAAACTTCAGTATATTCAGAACTCAGCTGCATGTCTGCTAACTCACACTCGTGACTGTCCTGATCTACCATCCTTCAAATCACTCCTCAAAACTCATTTGTTTAAAATAGCTTTTAAATTGTAATTAGTTTTTTATTGCTTAGTGCCACATTTAACATTCTCTTCTTTCGTGGCACTAGAAATTGCATTATTGTTGTTTGCTTTATATGTTTTTTATTTTAATTAATGCTGTATTTTTACCGTTATGCTAGATATGTACCTGTTGTAAAGTATAAATATATAAATAAAATATTATTATTATTATTATTATTATTATTATTATTATTATTATTATTATTATACGGAGTTGATGTCAACCCAACAAAGTACTTGGACATCGCAACATATGAGAAACAAGCCAGAATATATATGTTTTAGACTGAATTAAACAAATCTTTAATTAAAGTTTACTTCACAAGTATAAACAAAATAAACTGCTGCTGGTAGAGAATTTAAGGGTAGAAATGTACCAGGTATCAGTGAATTCATACAGTTTTGAGGCTATGATTATAAGCTTTACTTGCCCATTTCACAGTGCAGTTTCTTTAGTTTCTTGCTCACTCACTTTTTATGGCCAAATCTATGTGTTTAAATCAGCATTTTAATGAGTCTAAATTAGCCCAATGGCTCTACATTTTCTTGAGCTATTACACCCATAAACATAACAATGCTATATTATATCCAGAGCAATGTACAAAGGTGCTTTGTTTCCATTAAGAGAATTATCTCAGCTAGAGTTCGAACTACTGCTCAGTTCAGACACTGTTAGAGCAAAACCATTACTAATACATAGAAAGAAGACGCACATTATGACACACAATAACTACTAAATGGATGGAAAACCCCAATAGAATAAATCTATTCTGGCAGGTGTTCTAAACATATGTGCACATAATGCACAAAAATTATGTGCACAGTGGGTATCCAGGGTAGGCCTGGACTCTTAATGCCTGGCTATGGTTCAGGCTTACTCCACTGCATCCTTTCAAGACACAAAATGTGACAATTAATTTTTGGAAGAAAACAGTTTGCAAAATGTATGCAAACTTGTAATTATTATTCATTAAAAGAACTTTAAAGGTGCAGACGCATGTTGTATGACAAAATCTCCCCTGCAGAGGGACCAAACTAAACACTAAATTATTTTGGTGGAAACATTTCTTTAGTGTCCAGCAGGAGGCACAATAGGCTTAGATACTGTATTTATGTAGTCTGCCTTCCACAGTCTTTTGGCAGGTTTTACATTCTCCTTCATATCTGTTGGCTGTAGACTAAAAGTGATTTTAACAGTATTTTCTCTTGAAACAGAAACTGTAACTAAACTATATAACCGATTGCTTTCCTTGCTTGGTCTCTTAATATTACAATCACTACTAACAGTTTTTTAGCATTAGAAACCTCTTGAAGACTTGAAAATGCTATTTGTGTGAATTAGACCTGCATCAACCTATTATATTTAAATAAATAATTTGACTGAATATTCATGAGCATATTTATTGGAATACTAGGGGTATAGTAGCTGTGCCAAATTGCCATAGTTCAAAAATGTGTACATCAAAACAAGGCCTATAGTTGACAAAGCAATAGAAAAGGTGTGATTGTGTTTGGCTTATGCTATGGAAAATACCATCTGCGCTCTTGGACTCTAGGCCCAACCCATGCACGTACACCACAATGTTGTGCAACGAGGTTTTCAGATACGTTGGCAAAATGTCCATTTAAGTTTCTAAACCAATCGACACAAGGGTGTGGGGCGAAGCTCTAGTCTTGGCAACCCGTTTGCATTCCAATTGAATTTCCCAGTTGTAAAGGCTACCTCGGCTCCTCACTGACAGGTGTAAGATTAACTTTGTTAGGCGCGGACTCGTCCGTGCGCGACAAATTAAATTAATGGAACAAATTTCCCCCGTAATTAAGATAAAAATTCATGTCAGCTATAACCTTGCCGAGCGCTAATTATGTACAAATGATTTATCATCTGTTTCGGCCGGAATATTAATCTTCACCTCTTCTCCAGCCGCCGCTAGTGTTAAGAGATGAGGCTTGATTAACACTGACAGTTCCGGTAACGGAAGAAAGCCATGTAGAGTCAGGCAACGAGGATTGCCTCCTTAGTTCGAGCCTGCTCACTCCCTCACTCAATTAGCAGCTAGCGGATGTGCAGGCAAGCAGAACCTTTCTACAGTGACTAAATACCCAAGCTTTCACACACAGCCACAATACAAAATCATTGCTATTGTCGGCACTAGGGCTTTCGCACACACAGTCACACAAAAAAACAAAAACAAAAACCTCATTGTTTTGATTTGCAAATGAAGCTAGTTTAGCTAAAAACTAAAAGTAACAAGATACTGCTTGTCTTCTTCTTCTATGTCCATGTTTCAAAAACACTTGAGCTTCAAAAAAGCTTATGTCGTACCAACTACTGTCCCATGATTGCAAAAAATTATATATATCATAGTATGAAATATGTCTTCCAACCTGCTTATACCAGCACAAATACATCCTCCAATCTGTTTTTGCTGTGAACAAAACCCAGTTGTAAGGCTACCCAGACAAAGGGAGGCACAGTATTACAGACAATTTGCCAGCATCCTCTATCATCATGTTAGGGTGGCGATACAGGCTGACAGGACATTAAGCTGCTTTATAGCAATGAATGGACTTGCTAACTGCATATCCATTGCAGGAAATTAGGCTTACTACAGAAAGAAATCTGTAGGTGTAACACTGAAAGTTGCTGCAATGAAACCATGCACTTTTACGCTGATTTAGAATCAGTATCTATGGTCTTCACATGAAAGAAACAAATCTACCCAAAGCCAGTGGTTATGATGATTCCCAAATTAACAGAAAATACTTCAATGTAATCATCAGCAAGGACACTGACTCTCTTTGCTGTGCAATGTTAGTAAAGAAATCAATAAACTGTAAGAACAGGTTCAGTGCCTTTGTACTGGCTCGTTTTGAATTACCTTGGTTTTCATGAGCAACCCTTTCATGAAGGAGGATCTTCAAATATTGGCTTACATGAGGTTTAAAGCTCATTCCCCAAACAGGAGGGGTTGACGTGATGATCAGGCACGACCAAGGTCTAGTAATGGTGGATCAGTTTGAGGCAGGCGCTCAGAAGCAGATTTATTCACGGGCGCTGACACTCGGTCTATATACTGCTGATAACAGTGAAGACCCTGGATACTGCGCTCAGCAGCGGATGATGAATGGAGTGCCTGGCCGTAATTACTTATCGTTTCAGCCTCTTCTTCTCTTTCCCCCTCCCTCCTCCCCCTCTTCTCTGCGACAGAAGCACCGTCTCTGCCCTCCCATTTTCTCACCAGCTCCCTTAACTCCCCCCACCCATCTTGGCAGCAGTACTATCACAATAAGCAATTACAGCACATTGTCTTGCAGCACAAATTAATTTATGGAGGTCCGATTAAAATGGTAGAGTATTATACGTGCTGTATTCAGAGACTGTCATGAGTCTTTTGAATGGGTATTTGTAAGGGAATGAAGGATAATATAAGGAACATAACTTTTCCTGCAGCACCGTCAATTTGGGCTTGCTTCTTGATGGCTGCTACTCTTCTGCAAGAAGAGGTATGTTCAGCCATAGATTTGTCTAAGTCACTGGAATCATAAACACAGCTTGTGAAATGTTAGCGCAAAAGCCTCCTTTCCTCCGGGCCAGTTATAGACTATTCAGTCATTTGGTCTGACCTTTGAGAATCTTCTTCAGCTGAAGTCTACTCGCATATACTGCTTACAGTCCAATAAACAAAGCAACAATTCTCTGCATTCAGGCTTCCTCGATTTCATTGTGTCACCATTTGGTTGAAACCGGATGCCAGCAATATTTCACCATATGCCGACAGGTCACCAGAACTTTTCTCAGGATAACTTAATTCTGCTAACAATTAGTCAACATCTAAGGGGCGTGAAATTCTTACAATCAATAGTGTCATGTCGACAGGGCATTGATAGAAGTCTGGAAATGCCCTCAACAAAGGTTTGCTGAATCCAGAGGAGAAAAGGTCATCCAGCTTTCAAGTATGTCCAATCACAACTTAGTAAGGTCATCTCACAACCTGGTGGGTTGGTATTTTCAGACATGTTGCAGGGTGTTCAACTAGTTGGGCAAAATAAGCAATGAACAAAAATGATTAAATTCACAGAGTAATCTCGAGAATTTGCTAAACTGGAACTTAGCACCTGCGAGAATACAACAGTTCTCAGAATTCATCATATACCTTATGAATCCTTATTAGATTTATGTGCCTGAACTTCAACAGCAAAGGTCCAGTCTGTCTCACTTCCTCTGAGATGCTAACTGCAGAACAATGTTAATTCATGCTTCTCGGATGTTTCCAGCCTTCATATTAATGGTGTTTTGGTGAAAACTGAGTCACATATTACTTTCTATACACAATCATTTATACAAGCATTTCCTATATAGACATACATACATACATAGACACTGTACCACAGAATGCACAGGTTTATAAGCTTCTGTGTGAGAGTGTCAGTGCATGTATGTTTCATAGGGTGAGGGCACACACATGATCAGGAGGGCGACTTACCCCCTGTAGAGGGTGAATAAATCCATTTTTAATGACAGTTGCTTGTACTAATTATCCTCCCTGCAGCAGGTAGGCTACAGCATATGGGATGACGATGATGAGGACAATCACTGCAATGTGTGTTTGTTTTGTGTGTGTGAGTGTGAGCTTGGAGCAGGTATGGAGGCTGAGAGGACACTGAGTGTGTGTGTGTGTGTGTGTGTGTGTGTGTGTGTGTGGGCTGAGGTCCAGCACCTGCCATGTAGGCAGCAGGCTGTCCTTGAGGTTGAATAGCCATGGAAAAATGTCCCCTCTCTTTCACAACCACCACCAGCATTGTGTTGCATTTCCACTATGGCACAGTTCCGAAAAAAAGAAAGGTACCAGTGGTTCATTTCCCTTTGATTTATTTGACTATCAGACATGAGATTTGCCAGAGAGGAAATGATGCTGGGCCTCAGATACAATAGTCCTTTTCATTTCAAATTTTGCATCACATCTCCGAGGTAACAGTGTTAGCAACTTATAAAAATGAAATAGACATACTTTTATATTGTCAATAAATCTCAGCCCTGTGAACTTTTTGTTTTGCTTGGGCACGTCAATGGTTAAAAAAAAACTAAACCTACAAATTAAAAATGTTGCCCAGTGATGATTCAAGCCTTAACTATTATTACATCACTCAGTAACAATATGTTTTGTTCTTTTTTAAAGAGCAATTTATACACATACACACACACACACACACACACACACACATAATTTATATATATATATATATATATATATATATATATATATATATATATATACATACACTATATAGTGTTAAAGGACAAAAGACAATTATTGTAGCTATTGTTTCTTGGCCTTGTAGTCATTTGCGTTGTTAGGACAAACTATTTTCACCTGTTTTAAATGACCTGTGTAGGTTAGATTTACGTTGTAATGGTAGGTAAATATATTAGCATGGATTCTGCTTGTCAGGCATGTGGCTTGGTCTCAAAGCATGTTTGTCCTACCTCAAAGGGATTTTCACACTTCACTAGACACCAAATCTCTATAGATGCTCTTATTGAAATGGGTAGCTACAGGCTGATGTTCTTTGTTTGGCCTCTCTCTCTCTCTCTCTCTCTCTCTCTCTCTCTCTCTCCCTCTCCCTCTCTGTGAAGAATGGGAATGGGTGTTGGAGAAGAAATGAAAGAAGAACTTGACACAGTCCAGTTTAATGGGGTGACAAAATGAATCACGACTCTTCCAGGTATCCATCACGACCAAAAAGGTGACCACAAATGATCTGTGAACCACTATATATTGATTACTCGTGTACTACAAGTGTCGGATTTAATGTTCACCCTGCGCCAACAGGCCGGCTTGGACAGCTGCAGCCTTAACTCTTCTTTGATAGATTTTAATGGTGAAATATCGATTTCTGTCTGGCCAAGGTCTACTGGCAGGGGCCAAAGCCATTTGTTGGGTAAAACTGGACACCCAGTTTGCAGGTCACAATCAATCATTTTGGCACCTTGTGCTGGAAAAAGGGAAAAAGTGAAGAAAAGAAAAAAGAAGAAGAGGGAAAAAAGAAAATCAGAGTAGAACAGAGCCCACCAAAAATACCATTCCTCTTCCGGGAGTCGCCCCTTTTATCGGCGGGAAAATAAAAGAAAGTATGAGAGCAATGGCAGTTTATTGAGTGGAGAGGCTCCAGCAAATTGCACGTGACGTTCAGATAGTTGGAGTGGCTGGGCATGTGGAAATGAAGGTGTGTGTGGAGAAGAGAGAGAGCGAGAGTGAGGGAGAGAGAGAGAGAAAGAGAGACTATGTTTTATTTAAACATCCTTCGGGAGACTAGAGGCTCAGGTAATCTGTTGTGTTACAACTCAGTGCCCCGTTCCCCTCCATCCACCGCGATAACAGGCTAATAGCAACCCATCAATCACAATAAAGCTTCCAATTTCGCCCGGTGTCTCTCCTCTCTGGGCGCTCTAATAATGGTGATAACATACTCCTATAACTGCAGCTACATCCGAGAGGTCGTTTTAACTCGGCCGGATTAAGCAGTGGTGATGTCGGCGTCTCTTTTAAAAAGTGCGGAAACGAATACGGCGGAAACGTGACAAGCTTCCGGGGGAGAAGGAGCACAAGGAAAGTAAGAGTGAGTGAATGAGAGGAAAAACACAAATGAAAATGCTAGCCTGTCCTTGAGAAAGAGCAGGCCTGTCAGTGCTGGGGTACGCAGATGGACCAGGCAGATAGCCTCGGGATGGATTTGGTTTTGATTATCTTGCTTACCTAATGATTTTTGCTCCACTGGCCGCCTGGCGGAAGTGAGGCAGTCCATTAGAATGTCAAGGCCTTTCTGGAATGTACGCTCAGCGCTCTTGTTCACCTGAGCAGATGTAAACGACGAGCTGTTGCCCTGACAGAGACCTATAAGGGGAGATAAATTCAAAGTGGCTTCGTTTGTGGCGCAGTAATGAACATGCCACGTTTTAGTAGGCCCTACACTACACGGTTGGAGCACACTAATTAGAAACTTTATCAATGTGAGGTGACGGCACCAATGCAAGGAAGGCAGGCTCAGATGCCGAGGGTATAATTGGCCGTGTCCTGTTTAACCACAACATAGACTTAACCTACGCAGCATAGGATGTTTTTGTCTGTTTTATCCCCACAACTGCATTTTGACAGTATGTCCTGGGTTGGAAACCACATAAATGGTGTTTAGCACTAGCTGTAGTGCTCCCATGTGATGTAGAATATTACCACTGATGCTAGTCTCTTCTGCTATCTTTGCCAAATGAAGCCTTGATTCCACTGTTGATTCATCTCTGAGTCTCCAGCAGGTGGCGCAGAGTCCCTGGTTTACAAAGATCCACAGAGATTAGCGAGACAAGGAAAATGTTCATTTCTCTGTGACCTGAGTTGCTCCATTTCGTTGAGGGTGAAGTACAGAAATATTAAAAGCACAGTCCTACATTATGCAAGCATGCATTATTACTGTAGAAGTCACAGATGTGCTCCACTAGTCTCTCATTACACACAGAGCAGCTTCACAGATGCATTTTCTTTACAAATCTTTTAAGAACAGAGTTCTGAAAGCATTTAACCTTTTCTTGATAAGTATAAGTATGAAAATGTGTATTAACATAGACCTACCTTGTACTTGTTCAATGTATAGTGTTTTATTTTATACTATTGCATTTTACTGTTATTTTACTGTTATTTTAAAATATCTTAATATAAAATTTCACAAATCTGCAA